>JAHBCN010000573.1:27500-169840 GCA_019359885.1 Listronotus oregonensis | reverse complement strand
CAATGAACGAGATTAAAATAACAATTAAATTTAGATACCCCAATACCCCCGTTTTTGTTAAAAAAGGGAAAGTAGAAAAGAGCAAGGAGGTTTGTCAAAAAACTGCAGAAAGCTGTTCCAGTTATGTGTAACGAAAAGGAAGACCTATTGTGGATCTTTTGTAATGGAATCCATACTGTCCAAATTATTCATTTTTCCATTAGTCTGCAAACAACTAATAGAGAAAAATAAAGACCAGTTTTAAAGAATGCCATTTTAACTTTTTCTTTGGAATAGGGTGTACACGGCTAACCTTCTAGCTGTTTGAAATCATAGGCTTGTCAATTAAAATCTGAAAAGGCCTGTAAAAATAAGTGCAAGCTTAGAATTGTTTAAAAACAATTGCCATTGTGCCATTTAAAATAATTCATTTTTAATCTGCTTGGCTTTATATTTTATTTCTGACATTTTTTAAGGAACTGAACAACTGTTGGTGGTCTAAGCCCAGTACTTTCATCCCAGGCTCCGAAGCGAGTTAGAGTCAGAAATCCACCTAGAAGGTCTTAGCTGTTAAATACAATAAACTTAGATTATTATTGTAACGTTTCGGACCACCTGTATATAAAAATTTGGATTTCTTTTTCAAGCCAGAAAGTATTTCCCTTTATTCAATCTGTATACTCTGTATGTATCCCAAATCGAATCCTCTTTAAAATATTGTTTCCATGTCTGGGGAATGGCGTCTCCTACGACTCTTAGCATTCTCGATTTCATTTAAAGAGGAGCTGTTCGTCTTATTAATAATTCCACGCTACAGAAAAGCTCTCTCCTCCACCGACGACTTATAGGGGTCTATCGCTCTTTTGTGAGTATTTTTACGGCTTCTGCTCAGAGAAATTGGCCGGTAAAATTCCTTCTCTGGTAGCTCCCAACAGAGCAACACCTATGGCAACTTTTATGCATTCTTTTACAGTTCAACTAGAAATGCCCCGAACTTTTCGCTTTCTTTGTTTCTTCATCCCTAGAGTGTCCAGACTATGCAACCTGCTACCCGCAGAAGTTTTCCCTCCTCCTCCCAGTCTCCAAATGTTTAAGTCCCGTTAGAACAAACTACCTCTCGCCACACTTAAGACACCAACGGTACGTTAGTAGTTAGGCCTTAGCCTTCGTAGACTGTCCAAAGAAAAAAGACCTATAAAATGTATGCATATAATGTTAAAATTAAAGTTTATTTTATGCTGCTAAAATAATCAAAATCGAGTATTGGTTGCAGTTATGATTACATTTAGGACTTACCCTGATTAAAATCGGCTCCGTTGAGAACCGATATCCCATTCGATTCAATGTTTCGAACGTGCCGACCTGCAATCAGAAAAGTGTTTGTTTATTAAAGTTTGACGCTTATTACGGCCACTGAAAATTGCTGCAAATAAAAATAATGCTGAGGTAACAGTGTAGGGGAAAAATAGAGGTAATTTAAAAAAAATTTTTTAAACCCAAAAATTTGTATTTTTTTTTAAAAATGAATAAATTTCAAATAGAATTTGTGAATAAAAAATTAAAAATTTTTTTTAAAATAAAAAAATTTGATTTTCCATTTCTATATTTTTAATTAACCAATTAATAAAAAAATTGGAAAAACATTTTTAAAAGGGAACTTCGTTTTTAAAATAAAAACCTAATTCGATTTTGTTTATTAAAAAAAAAAATGGTTTAAAATTTTTTGGAAAAATTTAAAAAATTAAACCACAAAAAGTCAATATTCTGTCAATATCTAGCTTCTATTACCAACTTTAACATACATTGGTACAAGTAAAACCTATTTAATATTAATAATATTACCAAAATAATTCTAATAATTTGGACGTTCAATATAACCACCATTATTTTGTAAGCAAGCCCCGAAGCCAATTTTAAATTTGTAATAGTTTTCCTAATAATATAATCTTCCCAGTTTATCACGTTAATTTTATAGATTGTTTTTCAGTTTATCAACATTCTTGCTTTTCGCCAGTAGTCGACAATTTTATTTTAAATTTATCTTTGGCCAGTTAAATTACTGTTGATAAAAATAGGTTGATAATATTATTAACAATACCACACCAGGTTTGAACCAATATTTTCTCTTGATTTTTGTCTTTATATCTTTCCCCCAAAATCTAAACAGGGTGTAACTAAATGGAAAACTTTAAGGGGGGAAAAAAAAAGAAATTTTAAAAAGAAATTTCTTCCCCCTTTTAAAACCCTTTTAAAGGGGGGCAAAAAAATAAAATTTTTTTAAAACCAAAAAGTTAAAATTTGAAATTAATTGACGTTTTGTACTCCAAAAAAGAATTAACCAGTCATTTTTTGGGGTTTAAAGGTTGAAGGGGAAAAAAAACCCCAAAAATTTTTTTCCAAAATTTTTTTGCTTATTTTTGTTTCCATTTAAAAATGTTTTCCCATAGCCTTTTCATTCTAAAAAAAAAATGTCCGGGTTTTTTTTCCCAAAAATAAACCAGTTTGAAAAAAAATTATTTTACGAACAACTACAAGATACACCCATAAATGCAAAAAAAGAAACTAATCTATTGTAGGTCCAAGCGATAGTGAAATTAATTGGTATGAGTGTCAGTTTGTAATTTTAAATTGAATCAATACTTTTTATTGTAGTTCGTTCTTAGTTTGTTACTTTTAATTCATTTTTTTAAAAAAATGGCATACACAAATGAAAATGGCTGATATGCATTACTTTTTCGGTCTGTCGAAAGGAATGGGTTAGAAGCTTCTAGAAGATATGCTGAAATGTATCCTCAAGGGCCCAATCCTTCCCGAATTTTGCTCGACTTCATCAAAGATTACGAGAAATGGTTCATTCAAAAAAAAGGATTGTGGCCCCAACGAAAATACAAACCCCGAGGGCAGTACTTAATTTGATTGAAGAACAACCTACAATCTAGAAAGATTCCCAGCTAAATGTTGATCTTGACGGTTTTCGAATTTTAAAAAACAACTCTTATACCCTTACCTCTGAAACAGAAGGCACTGTTCCGGAGATTTGAACCGTCTTAATTTTGCAATTGGATGCTGGAAATGATTAAAAAAATTTTTTTTGAAGACGAAAATTTTTTAAGACGAATGTTTTTTTTCCGGGACAAATTATAAATTTTCAAATTAACTTTGGGTGATAAAACCCTCCCCTATTGTCGAAACTAACCATCAAAAAATTTTCTCTTAACGTGGGGTCGGGGTTAGGGGAATTTAATTCCTCATTTTCACCCCCCCGATTAAATGGTGGACAACTTTTTTTTAAGAAAATTTCATCCCGTATGGGGGAAGTTCCTTTGGGGGGGCGGGGATATTTTTTATGCATGATGGGGCTCCCCCTTTTTTAGTAAAATAGCAGTCAGCTTTTTTGAAACATTCTCGTGGATGGTCGGGGGACCAGAAATGGCCCCTGTCCCCCGGGTCTTAATCCTCTCGTTTCTTTTTTGGGGGCCCTTTACAGCATTTGGTTTATCGTACTCCCGCGTGGGGGACAAAAACCCCATGGATGCGTGCAGGGAACGGAAACTCCCGAATATTTGAGCGAATACGGGTCAAGGCCGCGCAGATGCATGCGTAATGTCTGAAGGTAGACATATTAAATTTCTATGATTTTAATGTTGTGTTTTTTTTTAAAATTTAGTTTTTTTATTCCCTTTAACGTTTAATGCAGATACTAACTACAAAAAACAATAAACCAGTTGCTTTTTTGACGATGTATCTCTGTAGTTCGTAAAAAATTTTTTTCTGCGAACTGGTTTATTTTAAAAAAAACCCAAGAGACATTTTTTTTTTAGTGCAGGCTATCGGAAATAAATTTTAAAGGAAACAAATAATAAAAAAAGTTACTTGGAAATAAAAATTTGGGGTTGCTTTTCCACCCAAAAACCCGGGGGAAACCAAATAAATGACTAGTTTGTCTTTTTTGGAGTACAAAAGTCAGGTTATTTAATATTGTAATTTTTTTTGTTTTAAAAAATTTTATACTTTTATTTCCCCCGGGCTGATTTAACAAGGGTCTCCAATGAAATTTCTTTTTATGAAAGATCCTATCTTTTTTTTGATGAGGAATCACCTCCCTTTTAAAGTTTTACAATTTTTAACCCCGTTTTCAGTTAAAAATACCTGCAGTCGTAAACACAATTTTATTTGCCCACTTTTTATTAGTTAATTCGGATCTCTATCCTGATTTCTTATTATTAGACGAAAGACGAATTAAAAACGTATTTTTTTTCTGTACTGCCATCACTTGTTGGATGGAAAGAATTGGAACCGAATTCATTTTATTTTGTTTTTTTTGGGTTTAAATAAATATTTCGCTTCTTTAAAAATTTTAAATATTGGCAGGTTGCAATTAAATTCTTTTCTAAATAATTTAGCACCGAATGGTCTCGCAACAGATTATTGCAACGGCGCTTTTTTTCATGTAAAGACTTGTATTTCCAATAAAAGCTTTAATTTTAAAATTATTTTTTTCTTTAATTTTGAACTTACAAGCAAAGTGTTTAAGACACGAAATATAAATTTAATACTATGTTTAATGAAATATTTGTATTGTTTCTGATCTACTGGCCTGGCGCACCGCAGCGCCAGGCCAAATTTTGGCCTACCAGGGCCCCCTCTTATAACGTCGGTCTCGTTCCACAAAAATTTATAAGAATCAGCGTGTAAATTTAAATAAGTGTTATAACTACCTGTAAAAAATTGTGAGGAATGTCAAGTGATCTCTGAGGTATTCGTTTTTGAAAATCGCCCATTTTACTACTGACTGACTGATTGATTAACTTATCGGGGTGTCTCCCGAAGAAGTAGAAACTTAAAATTTGGTATGTAAGTAGGTTTATTTTCACTTGCTAAAACAGGGCCGTGATACTGTTCTTTTAGGGGATATTTTGCAATCTGATTGAATCTGACGTTCTAAGGTAACAATTGTCTTAGAATTACAAATGCGGGCAAATCCTGCCCTAATAATAAAAATTGCCACATTTCCCCTTTAGCCTCCATATCAGGCGCGATTTGATGAACATTGAAATGAGTAATTTTCATACTTCCTATTTAGTCTAATGGTCAGGTTCTACCTGCAGAGCTAGGTCTACTGAGAAAAACAACAGGCATAAGATCCTTCCTCCCCCATTTTTTCAATTTATTGAACCCAGGACAAAGCAAGGAGATCCCAACAAAAACACTTATTTCAAATAAGAGCCAAGTTTCTATTCAAAAATCTAGGCCTCTTAAAGTACTGAGATTTAAAATTAAACCAAGTTCTGTCCACTGACATTAATTCACAGTCAGTTTACTGACTGACTGTGAATTAATTAGATATACTGTCTGTATTAATGAAAAGAAACGTTAATACCGAAAAATCAGTCAAAAAACAGTAATACAAAATTGTGCACAGAACTTAGTCTAATTTAAGATCTTAGTATTCTAAGACGCCGAGATATTTAAAAAGAATAGATTTTTGGATATAAATGGATAGGAAGAGATTTTTGGATAGGAAGGATAGGAAGAATAGGAACTTATTTTACATAGGTGTTTTTGATGGAATTGTTCTTTCAGGAAATATTTAATTTAATTCAAAATTAAACGCTGGACTTTGACAGTATACTGACTTTTTATGTTTTGGCTTTGTTGAGTTTCATCGTTTCCTTTTTCTATTTTTGAATTTATATGTCAATTTTTTTTGCTTTGATTGGCTTTGCACAGGAATGCATACAGCCACTATATGTCAAATTTATTATATAAATTAAATTAAATTTGTTATTACTAAAAATAAATAAGAAATCCTTTCAATTAAAGCGTATTAAAAAAAAGGATACGCTTTCAAAACCGCACTTGTAATTAAAGTGTTCCATTAAGAAAATGAAAATTTTATGTCGTAACTTTTTTATTTTTATTTAAATATTTTTTTATATTCTTTTAGATTCTACGGTAAAAATACACAAGTCCTAGTTGGGTTACCGTATACGTTAACCTTTTTTGCTAAAGACAGCTGTGTTTAAATACAATAAGGCAATTACCGTCAAAAAACATCTTTCATTCGTCCTACATTACCGTCTATATCCTTTGAGCAATCACTACAATTGTTTATAAATCTAGTTTCTTTAAGCCCTCCTCTAGAGATATTGTTCTATAAAAAAGACAATAAATGTTATTTATAAACTTTAAAAAAAGGTCTTCCAGGAACCTAGTTCTTTTTAGCAAAGGCATTTATCAATTTTTTGTACGTAAATCCATACTGAACAAAAGTGGCCACCCATAAACCCTGGCGTTGTCTTTGCGACCCTATGTGGTCCTAGATACTTTAAATGATAAGGCTGATAAAAATGTAAAAGAGCTGACGTTTTTAGAATAACGAAGGGAACGACAGTTTAGAGCAAGAAGTATATTACTGCGTATGTCTTTTAGACACTTTTTTATTTTGAAGGCGTCATTTTCCTTTCCAAATTCTTGAATTACTGATGACTATGTCCTTGGAACAATAGCGGTTTTAGAAAGATAAATAGGGAGATCTTGCCCCCTTGCCTTATTTGAGTATTTGCGGTAAAAACTTGTCTTAGACAAGCCGACACCTGATATATTTATTTAAAAATGTATTCGGTAGTATAATTTTTGCAATTCGTTTGCGGCCTATCCTAAAAAATTTAACATTTTATAAAGAATTAAGAGTTTCCTTATCAGCTTCTAATAGGTTTTTCCAAAAAAAGTGATAAGTCATTGAAAGTTTGTTAGTAATTTTGGAACTTTATAAACCAGTTTATATGGTAAACTGCACAAAATTTGATGTTTTCTAATAGTTATAAACTAATTTGGAATAAAACTAACTATGGTACCAGCAAACCAAGTAACAGTTAGTACAAAAAAGCCGAGGTAGCAGTTTTCAATAAAAGCATTTGCATTTTTCCCCGATAACACTGAATAAAGTATACTCTATTTCCTGGTGTAATTTAATCTGCTTTGTAACATGGCCATCAAGACGTAGTTTTACTTTTAGCTGCCTATAATTTGTTTCTATGAAGCCACATTAAATTTTTACTATTAATAGTGTGTGTTACTTTATTTATTGGCAATTTATCTAAAGCATTCAGAAAAAAAATAAGGAAAAGTAGTTTCCTAAACGTTATAAGGAACAGTAACCTTTAACAGGAGATAACATCAATCCTTGAGATAAGTGCATTAATGATAAAAGTATCAAAGAGAAATCCAACGGCAGCCACGTGTCAAAAACCCAGTAGCGTTATTTCCCCTTTACCGAAACAGGAATAAGAAATTAGGGAAACTATTTTATTTATAGGTGTCTTTTCTAAAAACTATGTGACATAAAACTATATATACTGTCTGTATGTCAAAAATACAATTAAAAGAAACTTTAGCCCAGGTGGTTTTTGGCACTACGAAATTCTCTTTTCAGCAAAATGCGAAATGGAAGCTCTTGTTTTTAAATTTGTACTATGGGGAAAATGAAAATAAAATTGGCCAGAATGTATACAGATTAGTACAGATAAAATACTTTCTGTGTTTATGTCAATTAAAGTTATACCCTAAAGTAATGCCTACAAGGTTAAATGACTTTTGTTCTGCATAACATGGCCGGTTATAAATAAAGGATGAGTATTGGCTACCTTTTTTCGCGACAGCAAACATAATTGTGTTTTTGACGCGGCCCGATCCAATGTTAATTTAAGGTCTCGTAGAAGCATTACTCTGCGCTTCTTTTCCAAATCAGGCTTAGAGACTGCCTTGATGCACTGATGTTAGGAAGTTGGGAATTATCAGCAAAACATTAAGATGATAGCTAGAAGATTGACAATAATTGATTCACGTTGATAAGAAAAAGGCTGGATAGCCACAAACAAATTTTAGGTAGACGACCGTAGGAAGAAAGTTTGTTAAGGAGTCCATTAAGCCTTGGATATGTCACGATCTGGGATTTGCCAAGGAATTTAATAGACTTATTTCAGTTGTGTCAGTCAAAGAAATAAAGATCGGCTGTGGATCTTTTGTGGCGGAATAAGTACTGCTTATAATGTATAAATTTGTGTTTTTTTTTACTTTAATATTTAGGAACCAATATTTTTTTAATATCTTGCAAACAACTGGCCCTAATTATAAAGACAATACTGCGTTTAATATCGTAGTGCCAAAGACATATTTTTTAAATTCGTCCCTAAATCTCCGGTAATTACTTTTTCTAATATATCGTTTCTAATTTTAGCGTAAAGGCACTTAATTCGCAAAAAGTCTTTTTTACATATCCTTAGGCCGATAGCTTTAAGGAAGAAAAATTTCTTAGGGTTGAACGACTGAATAGAGGGTGGTGATAGGCCGACGATAAGGGAGGGTAGTATGCAGCAATTTTTGTGTTTGCTGACAAAATCAACGACCGGTCCGAATAGATGGGATGGGGATTGCCGCTTTTGAATATAAAACGGCTACCCTGCCGAATTCAAAGGTTTGTGTTGATTAAATCACCGAAGCAAATCGTATTGAAAATGAGAATCATGGAAATGTTTGTTTTGATACCTTTTTATTCGGGCAAATACTTCGATGGAATTTTGAACTAAGAAGCTAATTATTTTCTTGTTCGCTTTATTCGATTTTAAAAGTAAGATTTTTCAGTTTAAAAAGAACCATAAAATTAAAATACCAGTAAATTTTATTTTTATCCGAATTTTGTATATTCCAGTAGGTTAAGAATATTTTACATAAATAAATTGGTAGTTTATGAAAGATAATATTTTGTATTGTTTATGTTGATATAAAGTACATTTTAATTTAATATATTTATTCATATTTGACGTTATATTTATTTGTTGTTTATGTACCTTTAAATGTATTTTCATTTTAATATGTGTTGCGATTATATCACATAGTTATATTATCAGCTGTAAAATTAAATTATTTTAAGCATTTGCTATAAGTTATGTTAAAACTTTATTTTTAAAACACAACACAACATGGTTTGAATCTCATTCACGTAAAATCAGTTGCTGTGCTGGTGCTTTAGTTTACAAGCACAATTTCTCGCGCCTTTATTTTTTGTTAAACTACAGTAATACAGTTTGTATTACTGTAGTTTAACTTATTGTTTTATTATAACAATTAGTGGAGTATGCTTGGGGGGCGAACTATCAATAAACAGTTACCAATTAAAAATATGGGGGTTTCTATATGGTCAATAATATAGAAAATCTGAAAAAGTGGTTAATGGTAACATTATAACTTTTATAAAACTATTTTAAAATTCATTTAAGTGTCTGAATATATACAAAAAAAGCATTTAAATTAATCAGCGGATTTTCAAGAAATTTCGGAAAACAAACATTTTTAATTTTTTGACTCCCTCTACCGGCTAATCCAAGCAATTTCAGATATAACTTAGCTTCGATCTTCGATCTTTTTTGACTTTAGGAGATCGTCAGAATAAATTTTACAGAAAAATATACGTATTTAAAACGCCCTTTCAAGATTTTGCTTTAAAGAAAGTAAGGCATCACGTCAACAGTATTTTTTTTTCTGTTTTATGGATGAAAATGAAATAAACATTTGTTTTTATTATTTATAATCATATAACAGGTGGCAATGAAATAATTTTTAGTGACAAAAAAGTGTTTGGATATGAAAAAGAAAACATATTACCACACTACTTATACCATAAATAAAGAATATATTTCTAATCTAAACATTTATACCGACATTGATTTTCTTTTGGACTTCAAACTATCGCAATCTAATTCAGGCAACCTCATTATTCGGCTTTTGCGCTCATAAAAAATTTAACTTCACTGATGTCACTTTATCCTGCCACTTTAAACCTCTTTAAAGTTTTTTTGAAACTTTAATATACTTCAGTAAGCTTTAGATTTAGAATTTCAAACATACTTAAATCCTCTTTGCCAGAACTTGTAATGTTACAAACACGGTTTTTATTCACCGAACATATAAACATTAATTTACTTTGTATATTCTGGTGTTAATCGAACTTTGTAAAATTGATATTAAGTTACAAAGCTTTTAAGTTCTGTTGGAATTTTATACTTATATACTTAATATTTAATATTTTTTATAGCTGGTATTATTTGAATCACATAAGAAAGTGAATTGTAGATATAACTGGCTGTACAATAATTTTTGTTGTTTAAGAATAGATGACGCTATTATTTTCGTCGTTTAGTTTTTCTAAAAATGATAGTACTTTTTTATGAATACGTTAGAAGTGGTAAATCAATCTTATTGATATATTTACTGCTGTTGACATGTTGCATACTTTTTCACAAATGAAAAAACTGAATAACGTACAGTGATAAAGTTCTGTTCTTTCTTTGGAGGGTGTAGCAGTCAAACAAATTCAGGAACGATTGCTAAAAGTAAAGTGTAAAAGGACTCTATACGTTTAGTTAGAACAGTAGCACACAGGATGCCGCATTTGCACAGAGCAAAACTACATTTAAATATGACTTTCTTAGTAACATTTGCAGAGTTTCAGCAAAATTTTTTTGGGAAAGATAAAAAGGGTTTTTGCTTTTTTCAATATGGATTTGACTAGGGTCTACCAAGTTTACCAGCATAACCTGGATTAAAACAAGAGGCTAAAAAGTGGTGTAAAACTCTATACTTTGGCTTCAAAGCAAGTTGGGATTCAGAGATTGGCGAAGAAGTTGTAAGCATCAGTTTTTTTAGGATTAAAAAAAACTAGTAAAACAATAATCTCAGAGTACTATTGTAAGCTTTTGAATCAGCAGTATGTAAAAATTTGTAATGAAAGATAATAAGAATAAGTTTACAGATATACATAACATTTCACAGTGTTTACAAAAAATGCAATTTTTAAAAACATAAATTATTTTGGCGGTAGTTTTCATTAAGGTTTTGGATTATATACATACAAACATACATATAATACATACAAACCAAGTATAGAAAAAATATTATCAATGAGTCTTATAATATTTAAATGACATAGATATGTAATATGAAACACAAACTATTTTACACAGTTTCATTGTACAGCCCAGATCAGACAGAGGGTGTTGAAGGAGGTACAAATTATCCGGGCTGGGCAACCTATTATTTTTTACAAATACATAATTGTAAAGAAGACCCTATTCCGGGAATCTAATGACGACTGTTTAAAATTTAAATATTTTAGGGGCAATGCGGCATAAATTTAATAATTTAAATAGTTTGATCTTAAGCCCCAAAAAATTTTCTCTAGCGACGAACTTTTTTTTTATTTCACTATTGAGGGGACCCGTGATTTGTGTCCATGTCCATACCATAACCGAACACGGTTCTCGGCGGCCCTGGTATAATCTTTTTATTGCCTAAACAGTTAATCAACTTGAGCTATTAGTAAAAACTCTGTAATCTTTTTTATTTTAACTTTACGCGGAAAATCTTACAAGTCATTAATTATTCATTACCCGATAGCTTACCATTGCAATTGTATGTTTAGTTAATTTCTTGTGCCGATGAAAACTTGGAAGTTTTGCAGGGTTTAGCGATTATTTGGCCAAGGTTCAGATTTGTGCTTGAATGACATAAAACGGTTTTAACTTACGATGATATACAGATTTAAGAAATAAGCTATCTAAAAGGCAAAAATAAATTGTTGATGTTTAGATCATCAATATCTTTTCTTCTGGAATTACTATCAAGGAAAATCTTCACCACATCTAAAGGTTGGAAAATCAATATTGTGATTTGTGTTGATGACATATTCCGATAAGGCTTATGTTTTTTTATTAGGTCTACAATCACTTTTATGACTGTAAATTTGTTCTTGCAAACCAGTAGAAGTGTGTCCTACAAAGTTGCAAAATGGTAATGAAAAATAATAATAAGGTTGATTTTCTGATAAAAAGGCACTTATATTCAAAGAGATATTTGTTGGTAAAGACTGTCATTTCTGGAGAAATAGCTAAATTTTGTTTATTGTATGAAGAACTATAAACCTCCAAATTCTATTGTTATTTAAAATCGCATTTAAATTAATGGAATAATGTAAAAATTTATTTAGGAAAAAATTTAAATAGGAATTATTTAATTAAGTGAAGTAAAGCTTTTTATATTTTTATTTGATATATAAATAAAAAAAAATTGAATTCTGTTTTTTAATGCTAGAACCGGATTAGTTTTTATTTTATTGTGTAGGATTAATGAAAGTTTAATTTCAAGGACTGAAAACAAAGTCATAAAGGTTTTTAAGATTTACATGTCATGTAGCAGATTATATGAAAAAAAAAATCTTTGTTTTAAACGTACCCCACAAAAAAAAGTCTGGTTCACATGCATCACCAGTTTTTTTGAATTTTATTAATAATTTTCGCAATGATCCCTTTGACACTTTTGTATAAGGAAATTCTTAATAAAAAGATCTATAGCGTATAGATCAAGCACATTTCCTATACCGTAACATTGTATTAAAAAAATACTCTATTCTTTACTGAACATTTTTAAAAATGCCTTTACGAAATCAGAGCACTATTCTATTCTATTCTATTATTCTATTTTAAAAAGTTTAAATATTTAATTCAAAATTTGTATTTGGACTTTATATTTGTTTGTAAACTCTTTGTTTTATAAAAATTTTGTTTAAAATAATAGATAATGATTCTTCCTCTATAATTTTATGAGGATAACTTATTCAGAATTTAATTTTATGGCTATGTGTAAAATTTTAAGCCATTTGAATAAAAGCAAAAATTTGGACATTTTTTTTTTATAAAAATACTTTTGTTTTAAAAATTTTTCTTTGCCATTTAGAAACAGGTTCTCCAGACCTAAACTAATATTTTGGCACAATTTTTTACTAAATTTACGCAAATAAAAATGACAACCGGATCGTTTAATTGTTTCTGAGGTTTAATTGATACAGAGTTGATCTGCGAAATTAATTTTTTCTAAACGTCATAATATTTTCTTGATATGTACTTCGGGGTCACTGTTTATATATATATATATATATATATATATATATATATATATATATATTATATATTATATATATATATATATATATATATATATATATATATATATATATATGATATATATATATATAATATATATAATATAATTATCAGTTTCCAGATGAGCAATTTATACGTAAAAATACAAAAAAATTGGATTGAAATTTGACCGTTATGGCACAGCCCTGCTTGATTAAAAATAAAATTTAGATATTTTATTTTTAAAATCAAGCATGCCTTTTGATCAAGCATTTTTAAATTTTATGAGTAGGTAAATAGTATTTCTAGGCAATTTAAAAAAAAGTTTATAAAAAACTTATTTAGAATGCAAAATTATCCTGAATACCGAATTTCATAACCATAGGCCTACTTATTTTTACGTTTAAATTATTTACTTATAATATATAATAAAAAATTAATTGGTAAACAAAACGTAAAAATCAAAGTAGGTATATATTATGAAATCGTATTCAATAATTATTCATTTAAAAACTTTTTTTTATAAACTTTTATATTTATAAATATATTTATACTCATAAAATTTAAAAATATTTATAATAGGAATTTGATTTATAAAATAAAAATATTAAATTTTATTTTTAATCAAAAATGACTGAAAATAATATTATATTTAAAATTTTTAGCATTTTTACGTATAAATATCATAATTTATATATATATATATATATATATATATATATATATATATATATATATATATATATATATATATATATATATATATATATATATATATATATATATATATATATATATATATATATATATATATATATATATATATATATATATATATATATATATATATATATATATATATATATATGTTCTTTGAAAACTCCTTCAATTTTGCCAGTATTGTTTACTTTTTTCTTATTTCCCATTTGCCTCTAAAAGAATAGGAATAAAGTTAGTGACAATAAATATTCTTGTCTTACCATTATATTGATTTTCACTTCTTGCTTCTCTGACAATGCTATTTAAAATCTTTATTGACATTTTTCTTTTCCAAAAGATCCTTTTATATAATTGGCGTTATATCCGTGCTTTACCATTTTATTTATTGTTCTGTTTCATAACACAAAAGACATAATATAAATGAAAAAATTTCCACACGAAAGTAAGTATTAATAAAAATAAAATTATAAAACATTGTATAATGTATTTTTATTTCCTGCGAAAATTTACAAACGTTTCGCCAAGATCACACTTAGTATTTTACAAGCTACCTTAAAATTGACTGACACCAATATTAAATATCTATTATGTGGGGTATCAGAAAAATATATGAACAAAATTTTATAGCAAATTTTTGATGATAGAATCTGAGAACATAGAAAAACATAAGGAATACGACATAAAATTAACATTTTATTTTAATAGCACTCCCTATTTATTGATTCGTTTTAAAAAAGTTCTATTTTTTTTTGATACGTTTTAATAAAATTAATGTCGTATTTATTTTTAGTAACAACGGAATTAATTTTATTAAAATTTAAAAACTGAAAAAGGTAACAATAAAGTCAACCGTTTGGTGTGGATTTAAAAAAAATATATTCATAAAAAAAAGTTTTCAGATTATACTGTTTTAAATATAGGCTGAAAATGCTAAAGGGACCAGTTTAAAATATTATAATAATTATTAGATTTTTACCCTAGGCTTTACCAGATTTTTAATTTTTTTGGCATATTAGGTATTTATTTTTACATTTTCCATTTTTTTAATATAAATCTAAAATTTCTAATGTGACAAATTAATTCTATTGTTACTAAAAATTAAATTAAAATCCTTCTCATATAAAGTTCCATCAAGCTAGCAGGGGTACATTAGCAAAACTCAATAAAAAAATCACTAAAATTTGTAGCTAATTTGTTGCTAATTAGTCGCTAAAATGAGGATTTTGTTGCTTCAGCCGATTTTAAAAAATCGAAATTACTGCTATATTGATATCAAGATAGCAGGAATTTTTGATAAATCTTTAATCGAACCGATTTTGTTGCTATTTTGTTGGTATAAATTAGCAATATCAAAATATTATTATTATTTTTTTTTTTTGAAAACAGGCTACCTTGAATTCCATTTTTCACCACGTTATCGACGGCGGAAATGATTTTGTTGCTGTGCGGGCAAGCACTTAATTGCTTTTATAGTACCAGCAACAAAATAGTTGGTTATGATCCACTGATTTTTTTTTTAATTTTCCGTTACACGCTACCTTGAATTTATTTTTTCACCACGTTATCAGTGGCAGTGATTTTGTTGCTGTGCAGGCAAGCACTCAATTACTTCTATAGTACCAGCAACAAAATTGTTTCAAATGATCCACCGATTTATTTTTTTTTTAATTTTCCGTTACATGCTACCTTAAATTTTATTTTTCAAGCACTTAATTGTTCTATAGTAGCAGCAACAAAATCACTGCCGTCGATAACGTGGTGAAAAATGAAATTCAAGGTAGCATGTAACGGAAAAATTAAAAAAATAAAACAAATCGGTGGATCATCAGAAACTATTTTGTTGCTGGTACTATAGGAGCAATTGAATGCTTTCGCGAACTGCAACAATATCACAGCCATCGATAACGTGGTGAAAAATGAAATTCAAGGTAGCGTGTTTTCACAAAAAAAAATTTTTTTTAATATTTTGATGTTGTTCATTTATAGTAACAAATTAGCAACAAAAGCGTGTGATAAAGTCGACAGTTAATTAACGATTTATCAAAAATGCCTGTTATCTTGATATCAATAAAGCAGTAATTTCGATTTTTTGAAATCGGCTTGGGCAACAAAATCCTTATTTAAGCAAGTGATTTTTTATCAAGTTTTGCTAATTTACCCCTGCTAGCTTGATGAAACTCTTATATAACCTTTCTTTTTAAAATATGAAAAAGCCACAAATATGGCCCTGTTTAGTCCTTATTTTATGACCCTGTACAGTGGTCGGCCATAAAAAAATAAAAGTTTGTAACCGTGTGGTAATCAGTAAAAATTTAGTTTAATTTTTTATTATTACTAACGTTATGACAAAGCAAAAACACTAACAGTCTTTAACCTTTTTTTTAACTTAACTTTTTAGAGTTCGGTTTTTTTTCAAAGGGTGTTAACATGTGGATTCTGTTGTATGGTGATATCTCGAAGTATAATAACTGCAATCAGGATCTGGATTTACGGTTCTTCCAGACGAAAAGCTGCAGTAGGCAAATCCATTTTTATATATCTGATAAAAAACCTAAACAGTGTTTTAAAGAAATGCAAACGCTACGTTTTCCTAGGCCTCCGCCTTAACTGCATTGGGAAATCAAGAGATTAGTACCGGTGAAACCCCAGTTTTACCCACGTTAAATGTAAACGGACATAAAGTTTTGAGCTTACTTTTTATTTTTCTAATTTATTAAGTAAACACCGAAAGCTAGCACAACACTGCTGCAGGCGGAAATAAATCAGTTTAGAACCGAAAAAGCTAGCAGCTCTTGTGCCGTAAATTTGACGGTTTTCTCTAAGATTTCAACAATGAGATTTTATTTGGAGACGTTTTATGCCTTTAGGTTAAAAGGAAATAAAAATAGCAGCTTAGTCCTATCTTTGTTGGAGAATAGGATGTTACGAGCAATTTTGTCTTTATAAAAATCTTTTTTAAATGGTAAAACACATTGGCGGAAAGCATTTAGGTATAACAAAAGAAAATCTAATGTATAAGTGTCGTACTTAGTTTCTTATTAGATTTTAAATACAAGGGCATGTTTTAAAATAAAAATAAGGAATTTTGTAATGTAATTAAGTACAGTGTGTTCTAGCAATGTGCAACACATTTTATATAATGAATTCGTTAACCTAGACATATCATGTCGTGAATTGCATATTTTCTGGAGTAGCTGGGGGTCAACTCTCCCGTCTCAACTGAAAAATGTCGCAAATGACTCTCGATTACCCGTTTTGTTTCATATTCTTGAGTGCGAGTCTTAATGTCGAATTCGAAATTTTGTTAAATGACAACTTGGCAACAGTGTAAGTGTGAATAATTAAACAGTAAAAATCTCTTAAAAAGCAACTAGTACACATAATATATCAAATTACAATTGTTTACTAGCCCAATCAAATAGTACATTGTAGTAAGCATGAAATAGGCTATTTAGTTTTAATTGGTCTATTAGGGTGCTAATAACAGTAATTTGTGGTTTCCTACCAAAATTTTAAGTCGTCCAAAGTATTATAAAACACATAAAATTAATTAGGGTTAAAAAAGATAAAGACTCGGTTCGAAATGGGGAACATATCACAACACATCAAATAAACGCATTAAAACTTTATGAGCTTATCTGTGAAGGTAATTCTGTAAAAATCTTATACGAAATGCTATTTACCATATTTGATAAATGTGTTTTAAATATAGTGTTTCAAATATATTGGTTTGTCAAGTTTACATTGTTGAATAGGTTTTTTTGAGTGCCTGCTGCTCATATCATATCGATTAGAAATTAAAAGTTTGCAAGTCAAAGGCGAAGAAAATAAAAAAATATTTGAAAACAACAAAAAGAGAATCCAAAGTAAATTTTAATCTAGAATGGGTCTAATAATTGATAAACCTAAGCCTGAGTATGCCCCACAAATGATGAAAATACTGCTAGGCGTTTTTTTCATAAAACTAACCAAAACTAACGAAAGTAAGTGCTGAAATCACATGAGTAAATTGTGAATTAATACAAATGAATTTAAATTTTTATTAGATCAGACAAAAACATTATATTTATCATTGTATAATTGGTACTATAGTCCCTGTACAGTTTATAAGGTATTAGTTCATGGGAGTAATATAATCGAATTTTTCGACTTACCACTTGGTCAGCTTTCGGAGGCTGCTTAGGAAGCAAGACATAATTCGATTTTCAGTAAGAAAAATGTGTTTATTAAAAATCCTGTGGATTTCCCTATTTCTTTAGATTTTTCGTAACTTAAATTTAATTAAAGAATCAAGTAGTTCTTATTCAGAATAATTAGCCTAAAATGTTATTCATGATTTATTTTTGATTATTTATTTTGTTTTGCAAGCTATTGCTTATTTTAAGAATTGGTTTTTATGTTTAGTAGTCAGGGTTGCAAGGATTTAAATCAATTGATTTTAATCACGATTTAAATCACTTGATTTTTTAAAATTTAAATCATGATTAAAATCAAAAATAAAAATTATAACAAAAATAATTTGGGTTATAAAGAAAAATCGAAACAGAAATAAATTACGTTAGTATAGTAAATTAATTTATTACAAGAACACAAGAACACATAGATAGAAGTATTATTGCAGAAAATATTCAAAACAAAAACAAATTTAATTGTAATATTTGTAAAGAAACACTAGTTTGGCAGCTTTTTCAGTACCTAATCGATTGCGTAGTTTAGAGTGCACTAAACCAAATGTTGAGAATATCCTCTCTACTGATGCAGACGAAGCAGCTGCACAGAGCAGTTGTGTAATTATGGGAAGTTCTTTTCAATAATATCTGCGTTTCGTTGTGATTTCCACCAGTCAATAGGTTTTACGCTTTTCAGGATATCATCTTGAAACATAATATCGTTAAAAGGCTCTGATTTGGCAAGAAACTTGATGATTAGTGGTAATAAACCATTATCTGGATACAGTTCTTTTGCAGTTTGTAATGCAATATTTTTTTCAGTATATGTCAAACTTTGTGTTTTCGTTGGGTCGATAAGAAATACCAGCAAATGATACGGGGTTATACACATATTATATCGATTTTTAAATTTTTGCAGTTGATGTAATGTCAGATTAGTTTCTTCAAAGTAATCTTCTAATATTTTAAATTGCTCTACAACATCTGAAATAGTGGCGTCGGTCTTTCGCAACCTATCTATGGCAATGGAAATTGGCTTAAGAATTTTGAGGTAATCTTCAGCACTTCTCTTTAAATGAATGTTTGAAATTTTTTCCCTGATAATACTGTCAATCTTTTCTTTGTGTTCTTCACTGATTCTAAAAGTATGGGCCATGATTCGGTAAATACTTGCAAGCAGTCTGCAAGCGAGTTCCATCGAACATCACTAGGTATGACTAGTTTTTTGCCTCCTTCTTTGGCATATGTTGCAGATGCAAAATGATTTTTCCTAAAGTACTTTACGATTTGGACTACATGCTCTTTTATATCAACGATTTCCTAATCTTTACATAATAAATTTAGTATATGTGTAGCACAGCCATATGCTATTACATTGAATTTATCAGATGCCTTTATTTCATTTCGCATTGCAGACATGTTAGCTGCATTATCTGTCACGAAACTACTCACTGTACAATCATACTCGGTTTTTAGTTTGTTTATAAGGGTTGCTGCAATTTCTGTTAGGTAGTCGGATGTATGTGGATGCCCAGTTGTATCTACAGTGTCGAATAGAAAGGAGGAGCCATTTTCTGCAGTAACTGTAGCACATACTATGGGTTCATTATGCATATTAGACCATCCATCGAGTGAAAGACAAACGTTACTTCTAGACAACCCCTTAAAGCATTTGCTTCTTTCTTCGGTATATATTTGATCAAGCAGTCTGCCTGACACATCGTTTCGACTGGGCGGTACATATCCAGGTCGCAGTAGTGCTATAGCTTTCTTAACTTCGGATTGCTCCAGGCAGATGAAACTGCTATTAGTTGCATAGAGGGCTCTGGCAATCTGCTTATCAATTTCATTTTTGGCAGGCTTACTAGTACGTACAACAAAAGACATCAGAGATCCAGAAGAAGTTGTGTCAGTAATGTCAGTATTGTCAGTATTACATTCTTTTCTTTTTTTGTTATTGGGATTCAAGGGGAAACTGAGTGCGACGTACTTGCTTGCTGAAAGTTTTGTTCAGTTTGAATTTGTGACGTATTTATGCTTGAAGGACGTTGTACCTGCAATTAAAAAAAAAACAATATGAGGCTTCAATTGTCCATAGATGATAGATGTATGTAAAGTATCTAAGAAAACACATTGGGTCTGGTGCGCTTTATGTGTCATGGAATTTTATAATTTTTCTAGTTCGGTTTGATAGAGCCCGCCAAATAGAATCGATTTAATTTAAAGCAAAAATAAAAAATCGTTGAATAAGCCACTTTTTTGAGAAATAAAAGGTGTTGTGTTGTCATAGTTACATACCTTAATAGTTACTTGGATAAAAATAAAAAAATTGTATTTTTTCAGAAAATATTGTTCATCCAAGAATTTTTGTTGCAAATATTGTTTAGTGTTAAAAAAACGTATCAATTCCAAAGCATTTTCAAAAATTGTGAAATTCCGTGACACATAAAGTGCACCAGAAACCAACACATTGATCACATTGTTGTAAAAATAAGTTTTTAAAAATTTCCAAACATGGAAAATTGAAAAATATTTGAACACCATTTTAAAAATTAACAAATAATAAAAAGGTACTTACGGTTAAAACTGAATGTGATTGTGATAACGTTGACGAGAATGACGAGTCACTATAAGTATCGATAGTATCGATGTCTTCATTATTTACATTTTTACATTTTTCCCAGTGCTTTTTCATCCTCTCCACCAATCCTTGCATTTCCAAATTACATTTTTTACATGTAGCGCGACATCCCGGTTTTCTTTCTACCACTTCTTCGAAACGAAATATTCAAAAAACTATATTTTATATTTTACACAATATCAAAATTTTCAGTTAGCCGTAAAAACAATGCTCGCGCGCACAGATCTTAACTAGGAAATGACGCCCGTCCGCGTTCCTCCCCTTTATGTAGACCGGTAAATTTGCGTGTTCTGACAGGAATTTTCAAGAAAGTGCAAGTGCTTTCTCGCGGTAAATATTTAATATAAGAGTTTATAAAAACAAAAAATATTAGGAGATAGGAGAATGTTTAAGAATAAGGACACGTTACAAACTTCGATTGTGCTATTTCCAAAAAAAATTTTAAAAAATCATGATATTTTTTTAAAAAATCGCAATTTTTGATTTTTTTTAAAAATCTTGATTTTTTACAACCCTGTTAGTAGTTTTATATTAAAATTTATTTTCTTATATTAATATGTTTTAGTTTTCAATTTTAAAAAATTAAGTAAGCTTTGTGTAATTTTGGCCACACAGTATACATGAAATTATCATGCCAAAAACCCCAACCAAAATAAAAAATCGACGAATCAAAGCGTTTTTCCGAGAAAAAAACACCCGAATTTTGAATGAATTTATTAGTTTTTTTGGGGGACATACTGTATATGCCAGTCGTAGTACCAAAACTTTAAAAACCCTTTAGAAAGTATAAGCGACAGGCTGTGGATAACAATTTATTTTTGTTTTTAAATTGCATTTGGTGTAATCAAAGTTATGATTTTTGTCCCATCATACCATAAGATCGTAACACTGTGCGTCACACCTCCCTCCTACCTACGCCCCTCCCTCCTTCACTCCGCCGCTTTAAAAACCAAAGCTAGGGCTTTTTTAAGTCAACCATTTTTAACTATAATCAATTTTATGATTCTTATAATACTTTGGAGGACTTATAAAAAAATATGAAGGAGTTAATAGGAGGATTTGGTGATTTTTTGAAATGTTGGCAAAAATAGTCAATTTTACGGGCTGTAGCTCGCTTGCTGTTAGAGTTAGACGAGACTTTAGTTAGTGAAGATTGTAGGAAATTTAATGCTTTTTAAAAAAGTACAAAATAAGAAAATTGAAAGGACTATTAGTTTTAGAGATATATCGAAAAAACTGAAAAAAGTCCAAAAATTCGTGGTTTTTGGACTGTCAAAAGTTCTCCCATCAAAAATTTTGGTAGGAAACCACAGATTACTGTTATTAGCACCCAAATAGAACAATTAAAATAATAAAACTAAATAGCCTATTTCATGCTTACTTGGGCCCTATTTTGAATGACAATTTGATTGGGCTATACCGGTGATTTCGTGAATGTGTGTATTTCAAAATCGAGTGTTATTTTATAAAAAGAAGAATGAACGAACTGTGTTAAAAGAAAAACCACAAGATTGTAGTGGAGCTCAGAAAGATGAACTAGTAGAGTTGATTAAAGTCGATAAAAATCTCTTAAGAGGAAACCTTTCTTCCTTTCTTCATCCCTAATATTCAAAGGCAAAAGAAGTGGAGTAATATTGCTTTAAAAAAAATCCTGGCGAAGAGAAGACCCAAAAGCTATGGCGAAATATTGAAATATAATAAAATGTAAATACCTATAATACTTTATAGACAAACAATATTACTAAATATAGAAAATATATTTATGTACAGGGTGTCCAGTTTTCGTGTGTTTTCATATACCAGCTCCCTTACTATAAAAGATAGAAAGATGGGGTTTGCGGCTTACTGTCCTATTTTTTTATGAAACTTTCATTGCCGCAAACGAAATTTTCATAGCCCCCTTAGTTTCTGACATACAGGGCGATTTTGAAAATTTGTCATTTTTGACCGTCCCCTGTATCTCGATTATTTGGTAACTTTTCAATAAAGTGAAAATGGATTGTTATAGAGTTTTTTACGTAGAATTCAGTGGCGTAGGTAGTTTTTTTCTAAAAAGTTTTGTTTTTGAGTTACGACCCAAACTTATGTTTTTTTAAATGGGACACCCTATATATTATTTTTTTATCTTATTCCCCTTTCACAGGCCTTTCAAAAATATATAATAGTCCATATTTACTTCTTTTAAAAAAGGAAAATTTTAACATTTTTTGTAAAATTTATCATTTTCCGATGGTCAATCACGGATAGCCATGACAAAAACAAAATTCTGTAAATGCGCCATTATGGATTGTTATTGTTGTCAAATATTACTGTTATTTGTTTGATTTGGGTTTTTGTTATGTGGGAGTTTACTTCATTATTTTTGTGAAAAATTGTTCCACATGGCACAAAATAATAGATATGAGAATTATGAAAAACACGAAATGTATGTTTGTTTTATCCAAGCTAATGAAGACGCCAACGCAGCCTCGGAGCTTTATTTTAATCGGTAAGGTTTAATAGTATATTATATACCTATAGGTTAAGAAGTAGCCTTCTCAACAATGATATATTATAGGATGTTTTTTTGTTATAATGTGAGCATATCTGATGATTTGAATATATTTTGACATTGCTAATATTCAGCATTAACAAAAAAAATTGATATGTAACATTAATATTCATAATAAATATAAAAGTTTTAATCATTATTATTATCTAGCTTTTTGTTACATATCTAATTATTTCGTAGGTATCCAGAAAGACATCAACCTGATAAAAGAATATTTCATAAAATCAAAGCCAATCTCTTTGAACACGGATCTTTTAAAAAACTAAGGCCTAATTTTTACAACAAGGAAAACAAGGAAGAAAATGAAATAAATGTTTTGGCTTCTGTCGCGGTACAACCATCCATATCATGCAGAAAAATATATGATATGGTTGGGGTTAAAAATCAAAAACTCAGTTAATACTAAAAAAACATAAGTTTAGACCATACAAATACCATCTCGTCCAGCATTTGCATCCCGGTGATGCAGAACGTAGGGTAGTTTTTTGCAATTGGTACCTACAAATGTTGCAGGAAAATTCAAATTTTGAAAGAAAGGTGGTGTGGTCAGACGAGACTTATTTTACCAGTTCTGGTATTCTAAACCGAAACAACTCAAGGTACTGGTCCCAAACGAACCAATATGTAATATTTCCTCGAGAACGTCAAGGTCGGTTTGGATTTAGCGTGTCATGCTTCATTTTTGGCACTAAAATTAAGTATTTTATCTATGAAGGAACGCTAACCGGAAATAGACACCTAGAAATAATGCGAGATGCACTAATGGAAATATTAGAGGATGTTCCTTTGGCCGATTTAAATAATATTTATTACCAGCAAGATGGCGCTCCGAGTCACAATGCTTAAATAGTGAGAGAATATTTAGAAACAACATTTCCAGATAAATGGATTGGTACGAATGGACCTGTCAGGTGGCCCCCAAGATCCCCAGATCTTTCTGTGTTGGATTTTTTTTATGGGGGTATATGACAAATCAGATATATATGAGACAATACCACAATATTGATCAACTTCGAGAAGTTACACATCAGCGTTTAGGCTTTTGCAGGGTAGGCCAATTACTTTATTAAATGGATTGCGAAAAATTGAAAAAGTATGTCGAAAGTGTTTGGAACACAACGGAGCCCAATTCGAGCAATTGTTGAAATTTAAATAAATAAAAATAAATTAATATGTTATTTTCTTTTAATGCTGCTTAGGTATTATGTATTAATATAGAGTTGTTATAATAAAAATGACGTTGTTAATTTTGTTTTGATTTGCGGGCATAGCCTTCTATATGAAAAATGATAAATTTTACAAAAAATGTTAAAATTTTCCTTTTTTAAAAAAAATAAATATGGACATTATATATTTTTGAAAAGCCTGTGAAAGGGGGAATAAGATAAAAAAAATAATATATAGGGTGTCCCATTTAAAAAAAAACATAAGTTTGGGTCGTAACTCAAAAACAAAACTTTTTAGAAAAAAACTACCTACGCCACTAAATTCTACGTAAAAAACTCTATAACAATCCATTTACACTTTATTAAAAAGTTACCAAATAATCGAGATACAGGGGACGGTCAAAAATGACAAATTTTCAAAATCGCCCTGTATGTCAGAAACTAAGGGGGCAATGAAAATTTCGTTTGCGGCAATGAAAGTTTCATAAAAACATAGGACAGTAAGCCGCAAACCCCATCTTTCTATCTTTTATAGTAAGGGAGCTGGTATATGAAAACACACGAAAACTGGACACCCTGTACAATAACAATATAATATATAACTCCATAAAAAATTAGATCTCGATGACATACGATCATTTGTACTTTTATCTTTTCTAATATATATTGGTCGATATGGTGTATAAAAATTAATTAATATAATCAACTTTATATCAGTAATTACGGACTTTCTTTTACGATTCAAACAAAACAATCTAAAAAAAAAGTTATGTTAGTTATAACAATAACGAACAAAAATTCATTTCTTTAATGGGTCCTACCCACTCGCAAACACTTCGGATAGAAAATGTCGAAAATGACATTTAAGACTTTTATTAAAAAAAGGTTTTGATTAATTAGGACAAGAAAGCGTTATCTTTCGGATCAAAAAACTAAGAACTATTATAAAATAGAGGCCAGTTTTTTTTATATCGCTATTTTCGTATGTTATCACGTTTGGGGGTAGTTTACTCCTTCGTTACAGGGGTGGTTTTTTTATGGACACTGGTGGGAAGTACATGATTTAAATTTCTAATAATTTAGAATATCTTAGTGGCTTTTTCAAGATTTTTCAAGTAGTTTTTATTTTTTTTTATATTTCGAGGATGATTTCACCACCTATGAGAATTAATTATTATAAAAAAAAACTAAATAATTAGAACAAGGAAGCCTAGTCTTTCTGATCAAAAAAGTTAGAGCTATTATAAAATATTCGACAGTTTTTTTATATCGCTATGATATTTTCTTATGTTATCACGTTTTTCAACTAATTTTTGATTTTTTTTTATATTAAGGGAATGATTAAACCCCCTTAGCAAGTTTAAGGTTGTACCTTAAACCAAAATATTCCCCTTATTATTATAAACATAAATTATTTTCTATTTGTAAGACTTTATTTTATAATAAAAGTAGAATAAGAATCGCTTTTATTCTTATTAATATTATTCATATATTTAAGTTTTGCGTCATCTTATCAACCCCTAATTAGGGGTGAGTTTCGATATTTTTTGAAAAACCAAAAAATATGCTCATTTTAATTTTTCATTACCAGAAATTTGACATATGCAGAATATTTTTAGGATTTTTTTAAGGTCTCTGGCAAGGGTGAGAAAATAGGCTAACTTTGCGGTACCTCTTTTCTGTGCGATTTTTAACCGACATTATAGTGATGTCGTATGCGACAATGTGTATTCAAGATTGGAGAAAAGACTGCCTGGTTAATTAATTAGTTTTCTCGCAGTATAACTAATGGTGCTATTAGGTTCGTCTTTTTATTTTTCTTAAAATGGTAGTACTTTTTTTTATAAAAACGTATAAAGGTTTATATAGATCTGTCAACTCATTCGTAAATTTACAGCTGTTTAAAGTTGACGTGTTACAGTATTTTTAAAATGGAAAACCTTTAATATGGTTCAGTGATTAAATTTCTATATATGCAAGCAGAGCTGTCGCAATTACTTTTAAAAAGTAATTCAGTTACAATTACCAGTTACTCTTCTAAGTAGTAGTAAATTATAATTACCAATTACTAGCATGTTTGTTACAAGTAATTTAATTATTAATTAAAACTAAAAATGAATGAATATCTTAGCAGTTACTTTGTTTAAATTATCACATATATTAAACACGATACCCTAAACAAATAAAATATTTACACAAATGCGCACGTCTCACTATTCAAATTGCTTTCTCGGCAAGTTCGACATTAAATGACTCTAAAATAAAAAATTCCTTTTATCCTACCCCAAACATCAACAGACTTTTCCCAAAAAAAAATGGTATAAAAACGGTGGCGGTAAGCATCAATCGAAAATTTCAAGATGTTCTTTCTGGCTGGCCAAAATTTCGGCAGTTTTTCCATAAAGAAAGGTAATTGAATTTTTCGGAGTAATTCAATGTTTTATTAGGTAATTGAATTAATTTCTAAGTAATTCAGTTACTTTATAAGTAATCTAATTACTTTCTAAGAAATATAATTACTTGGGATTTGTGAAAATCAATTACCAAATACAATTAATCATATTTATTGATAATCCAAATACACTTACCTTCTTTGGAAAGTAATTGAATTAAATTAATCCAATTACTGAAAAGTAATTGAATGCGATTTTTTAAATAATTTAATTTAATTATCGACAGCTCTGTATGCAAGGTGTAGCACCAAAAAATTTATGAAAAATTATTAAAAGTGTATCTCTTTACTTTCAATCAAAACCGTAGAAAAAAGAGTTGCTGAATTGAGACGTAGTGGTGCGAGTCTTAAAGACGTTCTACGTAAAGGTCGTCTAAAAATTGCACCAACACAAGAAATCGTAGCTAAAAAAAAGTTTTGAAAGATTGCCGATGAAACGTGAGAGATGTAGAAACCAATGGATTTCATTAGAAGTAAGCAATATTTTGGCTGAATTTTTGTGATTTAGTAAGTTTTTAGTAAAATTTGTAGCGTTTTAGATAAGCCATGAACTTATCACACTTATCACTATTGATAAAACTTGCGTCTACCCCATGATCCTAAATTAAAACTATAGGCTAAGGAGTAATGTGATACTTTAGCTTTGAATTAAATTGTGGTTCAGAAATGGGCAAAGAAGGTGTTAAAATCAGTTTTTTTTGGATACAAGGAAAATTTTGTTTGTGGGTTACCTCCAAGCTGGTAAAACAATATACTCAAATTGCTATTGTTACCTTCTGAACCGGCTGGATGTAAAAATTCATAAGAAAAATCTGGTTTACAAAAAAAAAACATCTTTCATCAAGACAACGCAACCTTTTACAGCTTAAAAAATGATCAAGAAAATTAGTAAATTGAAATACGAATTGTTGCTCTAATATATCTTAAAAAATTACGCGTAGGAAACGATTATCACCGAACGAAGAGTTAACAACAGTCTTGTAATTTTGGACAGTTTATCGGATTCTTATTTCAGCGATGCAAAATGAAGAAAACAGCTTTTTTTAAAAGTTGCATTGCAGCTAATAACTATATACAAAACATCTGTTTTACACACTTTTAAAACTTCATCTTGGATAATATTTAACATTTAATTTGTACTGCAACGCTTTTATTTGTATCTCGGTTATCTGGTAGTAATTTGAATCTTTGCCAACTGTTTGCTTAACCCTACAGGACCTTTAAATCTTTATAGTTAAAACTGTACAAGAAATTACCGCAAAAAATTGCAAACGGTAGATTTCTTAGTTACTTTCAAACTTAGTGTTTTGACCTTTCAAAAATTTTTAAATTTACATTTTTATGCAAGCCAAGCATGCAATATAGGCCCATTTTTTGTCAGTTATTCAAGTTTTTTTTAATGGTCCATACTCTTACATTTTAGTTTAATTGTGAAAATAGTCAATGTTTAATATATATCAAAAAGATACGACATTAAATTAACTTTTATTAACGGCACATTTTATCTATTTGTTCGTTTTTGAAAGTGTCTCTCGTTTTTGAAACTTTCAAACAAAAAAAAATATTTCGTATTTATTTTTGGTAAAAGCATTCATAATTTAATTTATAGAAGGGATTTTTAATATAAATTAGCAAATAAAAAAAGTGTAAATAGATACCAGTAATGGCAAAACACATAAAGTCGTGATTCTGTCAAAGTAATTTATTACTACTTTTATTACATACTGGTAAAAACCAAACATATTTATCATAAACAATATTAAACAAAAAATTTCAATTATATTAATCTTTCATATAATTGCCATTGAATTTACACCACACCTGGAAGGCCTTTTTAAAATTTTTGTGACTCGCCGTAATCATATGATTTTCTCTGTTTATTAGGTAAATTTCAAATAAAATTTTGTTTTTCAATTTGTCAACGTTCCCGGTTCTTTCACAATACCCTGCAATTTTTAAATATCCTGATAAATATATGACCTTATTGTAATATCGGGGCTATTTGGTGGTCATCCGATGGTTCCATTCCAGCCAAAACACTCGTGGTACCGCTGGTTTTAAGAAGTCGACAACTTTAGGAACTGCATGGAGGTGGAGCGGTATTTTGCTGCCATATAATATTTTTATATTATGTTAGTGGTAGTTTATCCAGAAGGTTATTAATTTCATTTTGAAGTAGTTGTGGTTAGAGACAGAAAAATAGACTCAATAATTTTATTATTATTAATACCACCCCAGACATGGAGTGGTATTAAGGGTTATCTTTTTTGAGTTTTCAATTATGCATATTATGTTGGTAACACATCCCAGTGGTAGGGAGCTTCATCCGCCCACAAAATATTTTTAAACAAATTTGAATTTTTCGTCTTGTTTCTTATTAACGAATGAAATCTCTTTTCGTTGCGGAAAAAATACGATTTAAAGTTCACGTCTGGACTTAAATTTGTCGTCAGACCAAAAAGCTGTGTGACGACACAAGGGTTGCCGAGTTCCAATATTATTTTTTTGCTTCGTTTATTAATCGATTAAAGATAAATCGATTTAATGTCAAGTAGGTATGCAACATAGTAAATGTACAGGATAATTACACCGTCAAAATCCATCGCAAATACCACAAAAAAACATTTCCCAAAAAACAGGTTAGAGCTATAAATTTTGTTCATTATCGTTTATGCAAAACACCTCAAAGGTAATTATAATTACCGACCCATTCAACCGGCGCGAAACGTTTTTCTCAAACGAAAATAAACAGATTATAGTATTCTACTTTTTAAGTAAACAAATAAAAGTGACGCCTATTCTCTAATTGATAATCAAAAGTGTTTTAATATCCGGATTAGCTTTGCTTGGTATTTTAGTCACTCCGATTTTATCCGAGAGGTTATATTGGAACTTAGCCCCGGTAGCTTCTGTGGTGTCCCAGTAAGAAAAATGTTAATTTTATGTCGTATGTCGTTTATTTTAATTTAAATCATTTTGTTATTTTTTTGCAGGATTCTTCGGCAAAAAATGCACAAGGCTAATTTACATTTTTTTAATATGTGGGTAACCACAAATATTGCTTTGTTCAGTCTTCGTCGGATGACCTAATACAATTTGTCAAAAAAATGTTAGACTAATAACGATGCTAGCGAAATGGTAAATCATCCTAGTAAGCGATACGAACTATTCATCTAGAGAGTGCTGGCCATTTTCCAATGTTCCTTGGAAGCTTTAGCCAAAGATTACCAAAGAAAAATGGGGCAGTTTTTTAAACGTTGGCCACATATTTTTATATAATTGAACAGTGTTAAGATAAAAGCTAACTGTAGATTTATGTAAAATAAAAATAATGTATTTATTATATTTCTTGGTCGAATTTTAAAACAATTTTAAAATTAAACTTGTTTTAGAAACACATTCAAATTAAGAATTTAGGTTCATAAATCTACCATACAGGGTATGGTAGATTTATAAATCCGAGTAGTAATTATTTATAATCATTACAAAGTAGTATCTACTTTTTAATTTAAAAGAGTTCATGAAGTACTAATAAATTTGGCAGAGAAACCAGTCGCATATTCATTTTTAAATTTCATTCGTGCAGATTGTTTTATTGCAGCTAATTCTAAATTTATTTTCCATTTTTTGGGTTAATTGGCTGGATCGATTTTTAAAGCAGATGTTGTAAATTGAAATTTATTACTAAAATTTATAGATATGGTGATAAAAACCATAACAATTTTTTATTTAATTTTTTTTTAACTTTATAAAACTTTAATTTAATAAAAATATTTTAATGGTATATTAAGTACCTACGAACGTCTAAGTTGCATAATTATTTTGGTTTATTATTTATTATTATTTACTCATTCGAAATTATTCCTTTATCCGCCTCATTAATGGACGATTTTGGTATAGGCAACGAAAGATACACGGTTCGGAAATCTGTACTTAACATAACCTTCTCAATAAAACATAAACATTATGAAATTTGTTAGGTTGATTGCCTAAAATAAAAAAAAAACATACAGAAAAAAATCAAGAAAATGTATGCTTTTCTGAATTTATTAGCAAAATGTTCGATATTAAACGTTGGCATCGCGCCAAAACCCTAAATTTTGAATCTAGTGAATTTGTTAGTTTAGTTCTCACAATTGGTACGGCACTGGACTAGGGTCAAGTGCGCGAGTACCAGACACTTGAATCATACACCTCGACTTGTGCAGAGGTCCAAACAATTCTCTCCAATTTTCGTCCCTTTTTTTTGTGTGTGTTGGGACTGTTATGTGCGGGTTTTCCCTTTTGATGCGAGCCAGTTACTAAGCCAGTTTCCGCATTCGCGCCTTGCCGCCGAAAATCCACAACAAGCCGGCCGGCAAGAAAGGTCCGCCAGACCGATAAGGAAGACACGATTTTGGTGCCATTGGTAAGTGCCATTTTATCATTTGTGAGAAAATTACTTTGCTAATTTTTGTGAAGGTTGCTTGTACCTTTAAAACAAGATGGTCCTTCTTAATTAAAGTATAATTGCCATTAATATCGAACACAAAACAATCCCAAAAAAAAATATTATAACTAACACAAGCATTAATTGACGATTAAAATGGCATCAAGGCACGAGCACAGCGAGCGCGTTGAATGGCCTAGATCATTAATCGCCCTCATCAATATTCTTGTTGAATAAATAGCTATTTTTAGCCATTGTTTATTCATAAGTAATATTAACGTATACAAATCATCCATTATTAGTCCTCATTAATTCATAATATTCTATTAATGAACAATTTTAGTGTAAGCAACTAAATATATACAAAATATTATTTTGATTTGGAACTGAGTACTTAACATAACTTCGTCATTTATATGAACATTGACATTTGGTTGGTTGCCTAAAAACAAAATACATCTCGAATTTTTTTTTTTATAAAATTACATTTTTCCAAATTTAATAACGTTAAAAAAAAGTTTTGTTTTCATTTAACACATAAGCTTATATGCCTAAGAAAAATGGAAGAAAAAAGATCTCTAATAATATTTAATCAGTAAAAATGATTTAATTATTAATCCCAATAATTTCAATGTTATTTCCGCAAACTTTTAGGTTTTAAATATTAGCCAAACCGAACTCAACTCCTGCCTGATTTGGAAACAAGACGGTGTCGCTAATATTATGAATAAATTATAAGATCCCTCTGCCAGGTTTTATACTTTAAGGAACAAAGGGCGGAAATTTGTATTCAAAGGTTGATGATGTAGCTTTATTAAACAGATACGCTATAAGCGGAAAATTTAGAATACCGTAGGGTCTATTAAAGGCCATTTTTGCACTTTCATGTAAATTCAAATTTAAATAATGAACTATCTTACCCAAATATATATGGCGAATATTTAGACTGTTCTGCGTTAAAAAAACTGTAGATAATTATCAGTCACTAAAAGAATGACAAATAGATCAACAGGGTGTTTGTTACAAAAGCAAAAAATATTATATATCGCTGGTGCATTTTTTTTAGTTCGGCATATGAAAAAAGATTTAAAAGCAGAAGGCATTGGGGATGCAATTAAAAATTAAATACACCTTTCGTAACCAGAATGGTAAGAATTGTTTTTAATTTTTTTTAATACCAGTCATAATAAATTTAACCTCTTATATTTTCACCAATAGTACTCATTTATAAATAACTTTATCGCCTTATGACCTATCAAAGGGTAATTACAGAATAAAGCTAAAGTTAACCTTTAAGAGGCGGACCATGCAATTTGTTTTAAATTGTGTTCATTTGTCAGAGTAGTAAAATATATTATTTATTAAAATACCTGGTGCAAAGAGCTTATATCCAAAGTTCTCTGTACCGAAACTAAACTAATAGAGAATATTTTCACATAGAAATGGAAATAAACCGAAATTGGCCATTTTTCCTATTGACAAATCAATTTAAATTGTTTTAAATGCCCTAGAGGTGCTCAATTTGTATTTCACTTAAGAACAGAATTGTTTGGAATTTGATATTAAAAACAAACAACGCTCCCATTGTTTTTAACTTCAATACGCGTAGAGATAATAAAAAATAAAATTATACAGTGGTATTTACTTTGATATACTAGTGTTTACTAACTGAAGTTAACAATATTTAACCTAAATCTAAACTTAAAATTGAAAATATAAAAAAAATATATATATTAGACGATTTTACACCACTAGCCATTATTCTAACCGGGTTAGAGTTCGGTCCACCCTTGCTCTGCCAGTTCGTGGGATTTTGATAACCCCACATAAATAACCGCACGAAATTGTTGGGTATGTTAGTTACTTTTAACGTTTCTTTATTTATTATTTGTAATATTTAATAACATAATCACATTAGCACAACAGCTATATAAACGAAATTTTTAAAACTTAAAGCATGTCCACTTCCATAATTTTCTCTTTTTGACACACCGAAATACACATACCATGGGTCTGTTTGTTATTCAGAAATATTTAATATTATTTTACACTTTTTTTACTTACGTAGTCCTAAAATACATTTTTCATAAGAACATTAACGAAAAAAAGTGTTAAATAGTGGACATTATTTCTGAATAACAAACAGACCTTATATTGCCGAAATGGTTAGTTCTGGCTAGTTAAGCCAACTAAAAACTAAACCGTTACCTGGTTAATACTAAAAATCTTAATAAGCCACGTAAAATTAACCGACGCCTCGTAGAATTATTTATTAGGAAAACTGACATCAACATCGAATATTTTTGTTTTTCTTACTATGGACTCACGGTTATGGTAACAAAAAAATATATGACATAAGATAAAAATTGGTTTGAAAAAATTCTGCGGGATTTTTGGCAGCTTTTTGAACCACCGATAAAAAACTGGATAGACCATGAACCCTGTAGCTAGTGGTAACATAAATCAAACCAACCGAACTTTACCTTAAGTGGGCTACAGACGTACAGTTTTATCTGACAGTTTTAACTCTTCAGATTAACTGTTCAGTTAAATCGTTACGTCTATAGGCAAATCTGAAAACCGAACAGTCTAACTGTTGAAGAAATAAAACGCCGATGCTTCTTAACATAAAGTTTAATCAAGACTGACTACTGACAGTTTCTACCTTGTCACTTTTAAAATCAAATGTTGCCAATCTACAAAAATAACAAGTGTTGCCAACCCATTACAAATACGTTAGGTGGTTGCATAATTTAGCATATGTTGTACATACTTTTAACACCCCCACTCAACAATGTCTAAATTATGCTCAAGTTCTTCAAAAACTTATAATGCTTCTCCGCATTTAAACCCTTGGTTAATATATCTGCCGGCATTTCATCTGTCGGTAAATATTCAAGCTTTACTGATTTATTACTGACTACCTCTCTAATGAAATGATGTTTAATGTCTATATGCTTACTTCTTTTATGATTAACTGGATTTACTGACAGACTTAATGCACTTTGATTATCGTTAAAGATAGTTACACAATCTTGCTTCCCTGTCAATTCTTTTAACAAATTTCTCAAATAAATACATTCTTTTGCAGCCTCAGTAATGGCCATATATTCAGCTTCACAACTTGACAAAGCTACAGTTTTCTGTTTTATACTGCCATAAGAAATCACTGAACCTTTATACTTAACCACATAACCTGTGTATGACCTTCTATCCAAATTATTTGCCCAATCGGCATCTACAAAACATTGAAGATCAGTGGTTCCCTGAACAGTTTGCTTTGAAAAAGTTAAACACATACTTTTTGTACCTTTAATATACCGCAAGACCCTTTTAGCACAAGACCAATGTTTATTACTATGACATTCATTAAATTGGCTTAAATAACTTACACTAAACGCTATATCAGGTCTAGTTAAGACAGCAAGATACATTAAGCTTCCAATCAATCTCTGATATGGAACATTAACTGGTTCCATATTTTCAATATCCAAATTTAATTTTGTTTCTAAAGGGGTCTTAACCGGTTTACAATCTGCCATATTAAACCGACTTAATATTTGATCAATATATTTTTCTTGACTTAAAGCTATTATCTTATTATCATTATCATAAATAATTTGCATACCCAAGCACTGTTGTGCTTTACCAAGATCTTTAACTTTAAATTTAGAACTTAATTCATCTTTTATACGACTTGTCTCACTACTATTATTTGAAAAAATAAAAAATCATCCACATAAAGTGCAATAATCGTTACTGACTTATCAAAAATTTTAATAAATAAACATGGCTCATAATCGGATATTTTATAACCTAAGTTTAACAAAACATTACTTATTTTTTCATTCCATGCTCTAGATGCCTGCTTAAGCCCGTATATTGCTTTATTTAATTTTAAAACCTTACCCTTTTCATTTTCTGAACATACAAAGCCCTCTGAATTTTCATAAATATTTGCTCATTTAAATCCCCATTTAAAAATGCTGTTTTAACATCAAAATGCGTAATTTTTAAATCAAAATTTGCAGATAAGGCCACTAATAACCTAAACTTAGAATGCCTGACTACAGGTGAAAAAGTTTCACTATAGTCAATACCAGGTCTTTGTGTAAACCCCTAGCCACTAACCGCGCACGAAATTTCACTACCTCACAATTGTTTTTCTTTTAAACACCCACTTACTGTCACCAGTGTAGCACCACTAGGGAAATCCTGCAGTTCCCATGCATTATTTTCTTCAAATGAGTCGAGCTCCTCCACTATGGCTTTCTTCCACATCTCACTATCTGGCCTTGACAATGCCTCTTCTATAGTAACTGGATCTTCCAGACAAGGATTTTCAACGCATAAAAAAGTTACATAATCACTAAAGTCTTTTGGCTTTGTTCTCGAGAAGAAGTTCTTCTAATATCTGTGCTAATTTTTACATTACTTTCATAGTCTTTATCTTTATCACTACTTTCATTTAGACTATTATAGCTTGTACTACTAGAATCATATAAAATGTCATTTGTCACATTATCTTCCACTTCTGCATTGCTTTCACTTTCATTTTCCTTTGGAGCCCCCACTGAAGCTGGAAATTCTAAATACACAACATCTTTAATATTTTCCATTATCTCGACATCTCTACTTATAATAATATTATTTATTTCAGGATCGAACAACCTATACCCCTTAGTGGTTTCACTATAACCAACTAATATAGTTTTCTTGGATTTTTATCCCTATTTTAATCTATTCGCCTTGGGTACATGTGTCATAACAGTGCTTCCAAAATTCTCAATGACTAATGTCAGGTTTCTTTTATACCACCTCATACGGTGTTTTTCACTTAATCCTGAAGTAGTACTCCGGTTTTTTAAATATACAGCTGTGTTAATAGCCTCTCCCCAAAACTTTTTGCTCAAATCTGCATCGAACATCATGCATCTAGCACTTTCAACTAGTGTTCGATTTAACCGCTCTGCTGAGCCGTTTTGTTCAGGAGTATGAGGATTACTGGTTTGATGTAAAATGCCAACTTGTTTTAAAAATTATTAAATGCTGAACTACAAAATTCTCCCCCATTATCACTACGTAAGATTTTTATTTTCTTTTCAGTCTGGTTTTCCACCAAACTTTTAAATTCTTTAAAACATTCAAAAACTTTATCTTTAGTTGACAAAAAATACACAAAAACCATTTTACTAAAATCATCTCTAAAAGTTAAAAAATACCTGGCCCCTCCAAGTGAGGTAACTTCCATTGGACCACATAGATCTGCATGAATAACCTCCAAAACAGTACTAGCACGAGAACCTTTGTCAGGAAAAGGCAGTCTGCATTGCTTGCCTTCATTACAAGTCATACAATTATGTTTATTTGTCTTTATCTCACCTTTACACAACATGCCTTCAACTGCACCTTTTGACATTTTTTGCAAATCAGTTTTGTTGAGGTGCCCCATTCTACGATGCCATGTTTCACCTGACACACCAGCTAAAAAACACTGTTTTGAATTTACATTTAATTTATAAATGTTGTCCACTAAACTAGCAGTACCAATTAAATCTTTAGTTTTATTATAAATTCTGCAACCATCTCTGTCAAAAACTACTTCATTGCCATTTTCGATTAATTTACCAACAGACAATAGGTTCGTAGCAACTTCTGGGACATAAAGAACATCTTTCACCAAAATATCAAATGTCTTCCCACCTACTATAGTAGAAAGATTTAATTTCCCAGCACATTCTACCGAGACTTTGGATTTATCTGCCACAACTATTTCTTTAGGACCATTAAAAACAGTCTCTTCACTTAACCAATGTCTATTTGCTGTAATATGTGCACTAGCACCAGAGTCAAGATACCATTCATCCTTTCTGAATGCTTCACTGCCAAAAATATCGCACTAAAAACATTTGTTCTGTTTGAAATTCTATTCTTTGGACAATCTTTCTTAAAATGACCAGTTTGTTTACATTTGTAACATGTCTTTCTAAAACCTTCACGTCTGTCATAATCATCTGAATTTGAATGACAAGCCATTTGACGATCAGAGTTGCCAACTGCACTATTATATTTGTCCCTAGGTTTTCCGTAGCGACCTGTTTTACCGACAAACACACTTGCACTTCTGCTTGAGCTTGCATTACCAACATTATCGTCCATTTCCAATAATTTCATTTTTATAGCGTCAGCTGTGATTTGGATTCCACTATGCTCTATCGCCATAATCATAGGAGAAAACTTCTCCGGAAGGCCTGCCAAGAGTAAACATCCAATCCACTCATCATGAAATCAAGGAACGCAATAGAGAAATCCTTCTCGCGAATCCGGCGTCATCATACAATGTCTTTAGTTTTTTCCACAATTCTTCCGCGGTTTGCACATCTTTAACATGAATAAACAACGACGAATCGATCGTTAGAATCAGTTTCGCCCGAGCCTGATTAACTTTATCGATATCGGTCTCTAGTCCTTGAATACACTTTTGTAAACCATCCAAAATTAAGAAATTCTCCGCAGCAAATGCCCACTCCGCGTAATTCTCCCTGCCTTTTAACTTAGGCACACTTGCAACAAAATTCGTAGCCATTTTTCCGAATTTACCCGCAAGAAATTACGACACAACTTTCGCGCCTGGGCCCATAACCTGTTGAAGAAATAAAACGCCGATGCTTCTTAACATAAAGTTTAATCAAGACTGACTACTGACAGTTTCTACCTTGTCACTTTTAAAATCAAATGTTGCCAATCTACAAAAATAACAAGTGTTGCCAACCCATTACAAATACGTTAAGGAGTGGTTGCATAATTTAGCATATGTTGTACATACTTTTAACACTAACTGACAACTTACGAAATTTTTAATAGATAAACTAAATAGTCCAAACTGTTTAGTTAAAACTGGAAATAAGTAATTATTGTAATCTTTTGGAGTAGCTCCTTCAAGAAATTGGCATGTGTAATGTTTATACTATACTTTTTTCCTGATTTGTTTTTGTTTAATGTAAAATAATCTAATAGTTACTAAAGCGTTATTGACTAAAACTATGATTGCACAAATTTGTGACACCAAAATAAACAAGATGTGTGAAGCCAAAATGGAGTATAACTGACGCATCTGACGATAAAACGTCAGTTTTAACTGACCGTTTATCTGAACAGTTAAAACTGTCAGTTAAAATTGTACGTCTGTTGCCCGCTTTAAATCTGCTGAACAACAGTCGCAAGGCATTAACAATAGGATTAAGTCCACTAGCGGCACAGCAGGACCAGAACCAACGTACCCTGGATATTTAAAGTAATACTGGAGAAAGGTATTTATTACAGGAATTAAGAATTTAAAGCTTTTAAAGGTATAATGCATTTATGTGGCTTTTTATCATAAGCGCCCCTAAAAGTAATTACAAAACACTTATGAGATCACCGATATTTAGTAACACTCACATATTTTGCCAGGCAAATATTATGGACCATTTTTTAATTAAGTGTATCCTTGCACGTTTTATTTTAATACAGCAGCAAATTTTTACGATACGAAATTAAAAGTTATTATTTATTAATAAATAAAACATAATAAATGCCCTAAATTAAGAAAAACAAAGCATTATACAATAACATCTACTCTATTGTTTTCAATAATTTATGAGAATCTGTTGTAAATACACTGCAGAAAACTGTTGCATATTCATTTGAATTTCAATTTGGCAGAACGTTTTATAGATAGCTAATTTCCAAATTTATTCCTTAGTTTTGTTTGGTTAATTAACCATCGATTTTGCCGGCAGATGCCGTGTATAAAAATTTATAGCATGGTTTATAAAAATTCTACATAAATTGACAAATGTTTCAGTTGTTTGTCTCTATATGAGGAAATTATTGTCAACAAAACGCTTTATGTATTCTTAGTTTGTAGTAAAATCATTTTTCTCTAAAATAAAAGTTTATATAAAGATTTTTTGAGTAAATAATATCAATTAAAAAAATATATATTTAATTATTTTATTGTGTAATTGTACTACCCAAGGTAATATCAATTTCAAATACCGAATTAATGTGTTTAATATCCTATTAAATCCTTAATATTTTTGTACCTAACATAGAAATAAAAGATATATTAAAATATAATAATATTAGAGCATAATAATACAATGATGGAAAAATGTTATATAGTAATAACATAACATTGTTATAATATTTCATTGGCATAAAGAAAGATTTCTTGTCTGCGTCACTTATCTTTACATTTTTAAATCGGATAAAAGAAAAGTTTAAATTAAAGACATGAATTGTAAAGGGATGCTTAAAGGTGGCACTTTCTTATGCCCCATTGGTAATTGCAGGATAAAAAATTATACGGTCTTATTCTTCCTAGAGATAATCGTGGAAGTACCTATAAAAATCTCCCAACACTGCTCAATAAGGGTTGTTCAAAAACTACTTCAGGCTGAATTTCATCATTTTTGACCCCCCCCCTTCGTCACACCGCGTCACACTCTTTGCGACCCCTTTAAAAATATTACGTCACAAAAGCTGGACCCCCCTCCTGTAAATAGTTGGTTCTGCAGAGACACCGGTTGCGTCCAACCACACTACTAGTGCCGGTGCCGAAACGAGCATGAGTAAATATGATTCGTTGTATTAGACTATTGTAACGACAATGAATACATCAAAATACTTATATATGTACAGACTTAATACAAATTAATTTTTATCGTGACAGAAAAATAAAATTGTGAAATAAAATAAAAAAATAAAGAGGAATTGTTTTATAAACTGCGAACATCACGTTTTCTTACAAGATGTGACAAGAGGGGACGGTCTTGTCACATCTTATCGCACCCCCCTCCTCTGTTATGCGAACGTATTTTATGAACTAAGCAAGAGAAGGATCTGATCAAAACATGTTTTAGATAAAAGTTGTAGATCTTTTGATCTTTAGATCTAGATAAAAAGCCCGTCTCCGCCAGACGAGAGACAATATTAAGTAGCCTCTGTCTCCGTAAGACGCCTTCCGTACGGCTAACGGTAAAAAAACACTTTTTTGCTCCTATTTTTGTTCCGGAGGCGAAATTCAAAAAACGGCTTCGTTAGGTTCTAGCCACTGCTAAAGACTACCACTGTGCCAAATTTCATGATTTTAGCTCAAGCCATAACTTCAGAATCACGTGGACAGACAAATAAATATATATACCTACCTACCAATAAATATATCCACATTAGCGAATTCTAGGGGTATACCTTAAAAAAATCCTGAAAATTCGATTTTTTGATTATAACTCGTAAAGTATTGCATTTGGACGAAAAGATTTTATAATCTAAATTAAAGATTTTATAAAAATACATAACTTATGCCATGTAATATTTCTTGTAGCTTTTATAGTTTTTGAGATATTGACGAATTAAATTTTCTTTTGCCTAAATTTTAGGTAAGGAACAGGATATCGAGATGCGGTTTTCGCGAGCTTGGTTAGGCATTATTCAGCTACTTTTTCATAACGAAAAAATTTAATCAATGCATTTAATTTTTTTGATAAGATTAACTATTTCTGGTGGAATGTCGAAAAAAGCTCTCTAGCGGCGACGTGTAAAACTAACAAAACGTTAAATATTTTAAGATTTGTAGCCCAAGAATATAATAAATCGACTCAGCCGTTTCGAAGATACAGAGTGTATTTGACGGAAACCTTTAAATACCCCCCACCACTTTATTTTTAGAGATATAGCAAAAATTGTCAAACAAAAAAGTTCAGACTATCCTCGACTTTAAAGATCAGGTATTTTTTTGTTAGGTTAATATAGCAAAATTCACAGAAACATTACTTTTTTAGATTCAACTTGAAAATAATTTCCAGCTATTTCTCTTGACCACTTTTACAAACGATATTTTTTCCCCAACGCTGTGCGATAAATTTTTTCTGAGATACAGCCGACCTCCTTTCTTAGTTGTACACCCTGTACATATAAAAAAAAATCATAAGGTTAACCCGCCAAAATAAGTTAATGTGCAATTCTATGTCTAATAAGTAGTTTTACAAACCTTTAAAATTTACAGTATCACACAATAATATCCACTGTTTTATTCATAATGATTCATGGATCTGTTGTAAATATTGCATTGAAAACTGTTGCATATTCATTTGAATTTCATTTTGGCGGACCGTTTTATAGATAACTAATTTCTAAATTTATTCCTCAGTTTTGTTTATTAAATTGACCAAATCGATTTTTCAAGCAGATACCGTAAATGGAACTTTATTGTTCGATTTATAAAAAGCAATTGACACAATAAAAAATATTTACTTTGGCCATCTTTTGTGTTTTTTTTACACTATAAATGCATAATAAATATTCCTTTAAAGGTTATGTAAAGCAGTCCTATTTCTTGAAACTTTTTTTAAAGAATCTATTTAGAAAACAAAAACTATAAAGATATAAAACAAATTTAGAATTAAAAGAACAATAAAAGAGTTTAGGTGAATTCTAGTAAAAACTAAGGCGGTTTTATTAGTTTAAATTTAAAATATACAAGTTAAACGCCGGTAATTTTGAATGAAAAAAAGTCAAGAGTCGGTTACATGGAACAGTCAATAGATATTAGGTTTAAGTTAAGTTTAAAGTACTGCTATTTTTATTTAAATAAATTTAACGCACTTAATTAAAAAAATGTATCGTAGATTATTAACCATTTTATATTATGGATACATTCACTGTATCTATATTTTTACGTACTCTTATAAATACTGATGTAGTGCGCGTGAGTCACCAATTTTATATGATTTAAATAATTCTAATGTAATCATACCCTACAGCACCTTTTATTTGATTTGATTATAAAATTCAGCAAGGTAGAAAAAGAGAAATGTAAATTTAAAACCTAAAAACAACATTTCTCCGCCAATCGTAATATATGCATTTATTTGAAGCAGGGTGATTTTTACTTTGAAACGCTTTCGGGTCGTTTATATTTTCTGCCTAGATTGCCTCCATCAATCAGCTAACTGAGGTAAACCGAATATTATGATTTTTTAAAATATATTAATGGAACATGGCGCAGTGTAAACAAAGCCCGCATAAAGTTATTTTCCTTGAAGTAAAGAAAATGAGGGGCCTTTTGATAATTTAATATTACAGGCATAAGCGTTAGGGGATTTGGCCATTAAGAAATAAAGCTTATGAAAAAACGTTGCCTTAGGAGACTTAGAAAAAAAACATAATTAAGAGCTATAAATAGAAATGTTAATGTCAGTAAATAAACTGTAGTAAAATTGTTATAATGGTCATAGGAAAAAAGGAAAGTCATTTTTATTTAAATTAGGAATAAAGAAATTTTATATATTAAATGTACGATTGTATAGCAATAGTAGAGCTTTAAGAGACATGTTCCTCATCTATAGGTACAATGACGGCTACCCGACGCTACGGTACCCGAATTATATGCAATCTAGTAAATTTTTAAAGATTAAAAAAAACTAAATTACTTTTTTCTTACAAAACTTACGACATTATATATTAAACATATTACAAGACAATCAAAAAAATTTGTTTGTTGGCTTTTTTGTTTGTATTCAGGCGGATCAGTTTCACGTTTGTGGATCCAACAATAGTCAACGCTAACATGTTTGAGATTCATTTCGTCTAAAACTGCTCCTAAATTGCCAGGAAACAATTTCAAAAGGCAATGAAGAAAATACTTCTTAAGTTACATCTTGCAACCTGATGTCTTGCAAGACTGGATAGGTTTTTTAAGTAGATTAGTAAAGTCTTCACGGGGTTCTCGTATTTGCGTTTCAACTAAAATTTGCTCTTAAAGTTTTGCCTTACAAACCCCAGTTTCTTGTGCAAAGGAGAGACATAAATCTTTTTTAATTTACTCAGGTTCATTTAGGACATTTTTTCAGACCAAGTACAATGTTTTCATGTAACCGCCATTCTTTGACGACATTTGGTTGATTTCTGGCGCTGCTGTGCCATTCGCGTAAAAACCAAAACATTTGATGTAGCCACTCCGCAGTCCTGTAAAAAGTACAACATCATAGGAACACATATTCAATTTATGATATTTGTCTTTATGCTTTAAAGTAACATAAGGATGTTCTAATACAATTTTTTTTGTTGTTAGATTTGGCACACTTTTCCTGAACTGAAGTTAAAAACATTTGCTTCGGTAAGACATAACAACTTATATAGTGAGCGGCTAAACTATGGAACAAATTCATTAAAAAATCAGGTATTGGGTTTTAAAAAAATGCCTGCACACGACTATTATAATTTTTTCATGTGCATTTTTTACACTAAAGAGAAAATATACAGGGTGCGTCAAAAATAGATTCTGATATCAAAGTTGATTTTTTTATTAGAACACTATTTTTTGAATGCATTTTTGAATTCTGTGTCAAATTCTACGCATGATTCACGTAGCATTTTCTATACCTATCTTTAACTCTTTCGGAGCAAACACCACTATAAAAAGTACAGTAAGTAAAATAAAAGAAAATTTATAGAAATAGGTACAGTCAAAGAACTAAATACTAATAAATTAATAAAGAATCAAAGTAAAAATGATGCACTTTATTGAAACATAAAGAAAAAAAGTTTTAGCATTTTATATCATATTTAATTTATTGTTTTAATTCTTTTATTGGGTGTTGAAAATGTCCACCACTAACTTCTTGACAATATGCTTATCTGTTTAAAAACCCTTCCAAAACATTATTTAGAGTACTTTTATTGATTTGCCTTATTTTCTTTCTAGTTTTAAATTTTAAATCATCTAAATTCCATGGTTTTTCCCTATACACTTTTGATCTTAAATATCCCCAAAGGAAAAAATCCAGCGGTGTAAGATCTGGAGTCTTGCCCCCTCCTACCAATCCACTGTCCGGGAAATACCGCATTCAATTATTCACGTACTTGTCGAGCAAAATGTCGGAGCACCATCCTTTTGAAATCAGATTCATCTATCTGGCATATCAGGCTGATTTGGATTTGAAAAAGAAACTGCGAAAGTGGGAAGTAAGTCATTTTAAAGAAATTCTAAATATGTCTTTGGTTGAAAAAAAAGGTCCAATTATTTTATTATTAAAATCCCTGCCCAAAAATTTACTTTTGTGGATGTTGGGTATTATTTTCTTTTATCCTTGGGAATTACTTGTGCTCCAATACCCTAAATTTTGTTTATTTACCGTAACATTTAAATAAAATGTAGTATCTGACGATGAAATAATAAATTTAAATTTTTATTATAGTTTTACAAAACTCTAGTCTGCGATCAGCTGGTGTAGTAACCTAATAGTAACCTAATCTTGTACGAATGATACTTGTCTTCCTTTAATACACGCAAAGTTGTTTGTTGGCTAACATCATTATTTGAAGCTACTTCAGAAGATGCACAATGAGGGTTATTCTCAACATCTAACAAAATGTTAAATCTTGTATTTTCAATAATTTTTGGACGACCTGGCCGTAGACGTTCTTTGACTGTCCCTGTTTCTCTAAATTTTCTTTCAATTTGACTTTCTATACTTCTTATTATGAGCCTTTTTGGATATTTTGCGTTAAACAAATTACAAACTTCTTTTTGAGTTCTTGTTTTGTCTCCATATCCAATGAAAATTTAAATTTAAATTTGTTGAGTTTCATTTAAATGCGCCATATGTACCTAAAATTGAATTGTGGTTTTTTCCTTTTGCTCCGAAAAAGTTAAAGATAGGTGTAGAATCCCAACCGCTGTGTTCACACGTCGTTGTCGTGGTTGGGCCCAGTAGGATCTTTTGGAACATTCGCTAGAGTTGCTGGTTATCGGCAACTCTTGTTGCCACCGTATGGAACGGGATCCGAAGCTAAGATGAACACAAGGCTTAACTCAAGGTGTTAGCATACCGTGCTGATAAGTGAATGACATCCTGTGCCTTAAACAGGTGTCTCCAACGGTGCCTCTGAGATACAGGGCGACCTCTCAGAGTATCTAGCCTTACTGCGGTAATGCGGGGCTCTGCCGTGGTGGACTATTACTTCCCTAGCTTCAAACAGACAGCGGACAGAACTGCTTTCATAGGAAAAAAGTGACAAAGGTGCGCTGACTGAAACGGATAAATCCGTTTCGATAGGTTCCACTCAAGGTTACAAGCAGACAAAGTGCACCGATCGAAACGGGTGAGTCCGTTTTGAAAGGTGCCCCTGAAGTTACCGACGCCTGTTTCACGGGGAAGGGCTAATCCATCCCGAACAAACAGGTGCTTAGGAAGGGATCCCTGAATCCAAACAGAAGGCAGAGAGAACCGCCTTTATAGGAAAAGGGTTCCCTGGCTTTAAACAGAAGGTGGATAGGGTAAGGCCGGAGATGCGGCCTGAGAAAGAACATCTGGTTCCTGTAACAAGGACCTGGTAGCTACTCATGTCACTAGACCGGGAGAGGAGGGCATGACGGATTTAATCGTCTGCTCGTCATACTCAGAACACATCATATTTTGTTCGTGTCCGGTAGCGACACGAGTAAGAGAAGATGTAAGAACTATCTTCTAATCTGGTATCTGATTTATTAGAAGTTCGATCCTATTGGGAGAAATATAAAAAGGTGTGAGCCACAATAGAGAGAGCGGTCGCAGTGGAGGGCGTAAAAAGTCCACTCACTTTAAACCTAACCTAACCTAACCTAGTTGTAGAATATGCTACATGAGACATGCGTGGGATTTGACACAGAATTTGAAAATGGATTTTTTTAAAATAGTGTTCTACTAAAAAAAATCAACTTTGGGATCAAAAACTGATTTTTGACGCACCCTGATTTTTAAATGAATTTGTTACATATTTTAGCCGCTTATTGTATATCGTACAGGTACATGCTTAAGCTTTGCAATCCGTCAGAATTTGTGGTTAAAGTATCTCGATTTTGCACGTGACACGACAATTTACAGGTCCGTGTAAGGCTTACATAGGTAGAAATTATGTAGATGGCAGAAAGAATGTTTATGCAAAATTGTGTAATCATTGGGGCAATATTAAAATTATTGTTGGTAAATTAAACAATAAAATAAAATGATGTAGTAGAAAAACAAGTTTAAGGCGAAATTTGTTATAACATGACATAATTTACATCATTAGTTGAACCTAAAATATTAAGTGAAAAAGCGGTCAAATAAATTATCAGTTTTGAAAATAAACTTTGTTAAACTGTATTAATATATAGAAAATGAGTAACGCGAGTAAAATGAAATTTAGTCCGAACCTGATGTATAATTAATGCCTTATTTAGCAAGCCATTTATCGGAACTGGTACATGCCAATCGCGGTAAGTTTCTGGATTATTAATGTCCCGCCGGGCATCGCCTGGAAAAACCGCGTTTAGAGTGGCGGAGCTCAATCGACAGATATAAATTGTGTTTTCTTGGGAGAAGGATTTTAGTTTCTGTTTTTCCTCTGTTTTTTCTTCCAGTCTCATCCTTGTTTCGGTCAAGACGAATGTGCCAAATACGTTTAGACGATTGGATTATTTATTTATCTCATTCGTTTTGTGGTATTTTGGAGAAAAGGAAATTTATTGACTTTAACTCTGATCTCGTCAATACAAAGATGTTTTTTGTTGAAAATACGACCTTAATGTGATTTTGATTTTATTTTTCGCGTAAAAGGTGAAAACAGGAAGCCGAAAGTGGATTTTTATGTATTTATTTTTATGTTTAAAATAGGTTATCAATCCTTTTATTTTCATTTTTAAGGTATTAGGTGTTTCTTTATTTATAGGTTTTGCTAACTCGTTTAAAATATTTAATAAACGAAAATTTTAAATAAGTAATACAAGGCAGAAAGTTTGACTGAACATACCCTTATGCCCCTAAACTATATAGGTAGCGTGAATTAAAACTTAGTTCTAAAGACTGAAGGGGGTACTCAAAAAAGAAAAAAAATGTGATAAAAATATATCTACCGCGCGCCTATAAATACTAGGCCACTGTAATTAGATAAATGACAAGATGAGAGAAATGATTAATGAAATCTTGACAAAGCGGTTCTCGTGACATCAGCGAAGTTAAGCGATGCCGGGCACAGTTGGTAATTGGATGGGTGACGGCCAGTGAACAAAGTGTTCCGATGGGCGTGGTTGGGAATCCACGTTAAACTGTAGTGCCTGTGTAAATGGCATTGCCCAGAAGTTAATAAAGGGTAGTTTAGAGGTAGTAGTTATTTGTATAAAGTCTATGGTAGCACTACCGCGTTGTCCAAAAGGTGCTGTAAAATACAATAGCTGCATGTTTTGGTACTTGGGCAATGATTTGGAACTGGGGAATAAAATGGGTTAAACATCTAAAAACCTGTCACTCACGTTACCCAGTATTTACGCTTCATACAAACATGTTGGACTGTCATAAAAGATACAAAAAAAATACCAGCATAGCAAATAAAATTAGCATAGAAAATTTAAAAAAATTAAAATAAAGTAACTGCTGACCTCTTAGAAACCTGTTGACCTATATCTTCTATAATATAACCTTTTTTTAGTTACAAAATATCTTTGTCAGATATCATAAAAACAATTATAAAAAAATGCTTCTGATATTTAAAACATTATTACGACAGGGTCCTCATTATTATAGGTAAATATTAACAGGGATTCTGACATTACATGCTTAATTAGCGGTTAGCGGTAGTGTAAAAAGAAATATAAAGTGCTCAAAACAAAAACTTTTAAATTATATATATTTTTGTATTTAGAATATACCTAAAAGACTTCAATAGTGACATGTAGGGCACTGTGTTTTTAAAAAAACGTTTGTATAGCTTTCCTTTTAAAAAAAGAACAATTTACACATCCCTGACCCATTTCAATGAAAGGCTTTCTTGCGAAAAATCTTTGCTATAATTTTATTTTCTTTAAAACATTCTTTAGTTTATAAATACTAAGGTAAATTAACGTTTGCATTTAGAAAATTAAACCCGGGAGTTTTATACAGTGACTAAACAAAGGATAGATCACCTTGTTTTCACCATTTTGACAGTTGATATTTTATAGAAACCATAAGCTAATTAGAAATCGCTCTTTAAGAGACAAAAGAAACTATTCTTTTAAGCATAGTTAAGTTTTTTTGATTGATCTGGTTCAAAATGTGATTAAAATGTCCCATTTTACTGGCATAATTCCCCTTTTTTAATTAGTTAACTGGGTGTTTAGTTGGGACGTGCCTTGGCATGACCACGTTGCAAATATTGTGCTTGGGATCCGTTTTCATTTTTAATTTTATATTCTTACAGAATACGTTTTATTAAACAAATTCAAATAGGTATTATATATAAAATTCTCCCTTTTTACTATAGGCTAACATCTTTTCCCCTAATTGTTTGTAAGATAATAAAAAATTCAATTATTTCCGAATCAAAAGTATTTAAAAAAACACAAAATTTTACGTGACAGACAGTACTCATTTCGTCACAAAAGATCCACAGCACATCTTTTTTTTTGGCTTTACCCAACTGGAACAAATCCCTTGAGTTGCTTGGTGAATTCCAGATTGTTGCTATCGACATAACCAATATTTTTGACATGGACTGGCATGATGCGCACTTTAACAAACTTCCTTCATATGGTCTTTCACCTAAGCTTCGTTCTTAGCACTCGAGTGTCCTTTCTAATTGGTGTATATTGTGTATTGTAGATGGTCACTCTTCCAGCTATCAACAAGTTAATGGTGGGGTATCCGAGGGCTCAGGACTGTCACTAACCCTATTTCTCCATTACATCAACGATTTTCTTTCTTCCACAATCAATCCCACTTATACTTTTGCTGACGATAGTACCCTTTACTGTTATATTTATTTTTAAAACCATTCTCTAATCCTAATTTTGAAAACAAGCGCAGGGTAATACTAATATCTCTTTTACAGGTCCCTAAATAACATTAAAAAAGGCGCCAAAACTATTGTCCAGTTTATTCCTCAAAAACATAATCATCTTTGCTTTCGCGAAAAAAATCTGCCAATACTCATCCTTTACTTATGAGCGGCCAAGCTCTGCAGAACATAGAGTCATTTAACCTTGTGGGCGTTAGTTAGTTAAAAATAACGTAAACTGGCATAAACACAAATTATATCCATAGCCACAGCAGCTTCAAAAAAGCTACAATTCCTATTTCAAGCCAAAAAGCCTTTCCTCACCCTTTCTAATCCCCATACTCTTTATGTATCCCAAACTAGACCCTCTTTACAATATTATTCTTGGGAAAATGGCGTCTACAACTTTTAGCGTTCTTGATTTAATTTAAAGAAGAGCTTAAAATTATACTTAAAAAAAGCTTCCTTCTCTTGCCCCCAAGGCTGTAGGGATCTATTGCTCTTTTATAGTTTTACCTAGTATAATTCTTTTCTGGTAGCTCCCAACAGAGCAACATGTAGTGTCCTCTTATGCATCCATTTACATAATTTAAGAGGCCTCAAATTTTTCCCTTTTTTCTTTCCCTTTATTGCTCAGTACCTGACTATAGAATTTTTTGCCCGGGGTTTCCCTTCCCCTTTCTCCAGATATTTAAGCCCGGGGTAATAAACTAGCTAAAACCCACACTTAGAACACCCACGGTACATGAGTTCTTAGATATACTTTGAGTTCGTGAAGAAAAAAAAAAAAATCGAAAGAGTATTCTTAAAAATTTTAGTTAGGGTTAATTCACAAAGTACTCGTATAAATCATGAAAAGAAATTTAAGATTTTTTTAAGAACTACGTAGTGTCAAAAAAATATATATTTTGTACAAACTCTGCCTAACCTATTTGAACGTCTTTATCTCGATCACGAACTTGAAATCGAAAGGTTTATCGAGCCAACTGTCCAGGCGGCCGATGGTTTCATTAATGTTTTTTTGGAAGTAAATTTGCATATAAATTTTAAAAACCCAATTTTATATTACATTAAACTTTTAAAACCCAAAACCCTTTTTTTCTACTAAAAAAAATTTAAAACCATTTTTACAAGAAAAGCCTTGATTAAAATTCACTTTAACCTTAAAGCACATTTTATTCGTATTTATAATAAAATTCAAGAAGGTAGAATAAGAGAAATGCAAATTCAAAACTCGAAAGAAACATTTTTCAACCAATCGTAATATATGCTTTCATTTGAAGCGAGGCAATAAATAGAGGGTGATTTTGCCTCCTGAAACGCTTTTGGGGTCGTTTACATTTTCTGCCTAGATTGGCCCCATCAATCAGCCGACGGAGGTGAGCCGAATTTTATGATTTTCTACATTTATGTACAGAAGTGCAATAAATCGTTTTAAAAGTAAACATTACCTAGTATTTTTAAATTTTAATAGGGTTTTACAGAACAGAAATTTATATTGAATTTCAGCATAGTAACTAATATTAAACTTTTATTTTTATAAAAATTTATTTACAAGCTATTTAAATGTGTGCCATAAAAAACTATACAATTTACTTCGGTGTTATTTTTTTAAAATCTTTGCTGGGGTTTAAAGATGCTCCAAACTTTCGAATATTTTGTCTGCTCCTTCATCCTTGGAATTTCTAATCTGTGCAACCTGCGCCTTCCCTCCCAAAATTTCAATTTTTTTAATCTCGTATTAATAAACTGACTGCTACTTTAACATAACCTCCCACGGTATATTAGTATTTTGGTATGTTTGCGTTGGAAGTATAGCCTTGAAATTTCTGGAAAAAAGGACCATTGGCCAGGTCCCGGGGTTGCGAAATGACCTGCTCACCCAAGACCCCCAAACTTGCAGATCCCCCCAACAATAAAGAAAAAAAAAACAAAAATCAATAAAACTAATCTACGTTTCGGTGGCAAGTCGACCACCTGGACCGAAGTGGTCCCATTTCCAACAAATTTCAAGGCAAGTACTCCCAAGGAAAACATACTAGGTCAGTCAAGGTTTATTAAATAAAACAATGCTACCATATACCAGTTGGGTCACGATCTCACGTTCATCGCAATTACCTTTACAAAACAAATATTTCAAAATACTTTTCATTGGAAAAGAGTATAAAGAGGTAACCAAAGGGGGACTTAGGAAGTTCGGGTTTGGCAGTTCCGTGGGTGGTTCTGAAGGCCGGTATTAAGCTACCCCATAAGGAAGGGGTATGCCCCTACCAAATTAAGGGTAGGCTTTATACTAGGTGCTGCAAGTAGTAAAGTACTCCTATACTTAACCGGCTCCAGGTTCCTCAAGTATTATAGTACCCCAAACGAAAGAAGCCCGGGTTTCAGAAACCCAAATCTCAAAGTGAAACAATACCATTTGCAAAAAAACAAAATATCTGGGGGTTTATCTAGGTAGCACTCTTAGCGGAATTCGCATCTGAAAAAATCACCCTAAGGCGACCCTATCTTCAGAGTCTGGCTATACGTGACGGGCATAAGCCCCAAAGATCACGTATGGCTCTTTGGCATGGTGACGCAAGGGGCCCCTAAAACCCAAAAAGCTATCAAATTTTCAGAAAACAGGCCTCCCCCAATGATCAGGGGTTTTTTCTCGGCCCAAACGGCCCATGGAAGCCCTTCGGGACTACCTCCTCTGCATATTTCTTGGAAAAGAGGCACAAAACGCAGGGTGTCATATGGAAACAACCCCTTCCCCCGGGAATTTTTCCCCGGGAAAGGGGGGTGCCCAGTAAAAAAACCCCCCAAAACACAACCAATTACAACCCCCCTACAGTGTAGTCTACCCCAAAGGGAGGCTGGATTAAAAAACGACCTACCTGTGGGCTGATATCTGTTTTTTCCACCGATGGCTCCAAAACCAAAGGGTTGTTGGAGCTGGAATTTTGGACAGAGGGGGGGGGGAAAATTTTTTTTTCCCCCTGGGCACTCTTGCCACCATATTTCAAGCAGGTATTTGCTATTGAGATGGGGCTGGGTCGCGGTTTGGGGTTGGCACTCCACAAAAGACAGTTAAAATTTTCCCCCAAATGGAAAAAGCACTCTTAAGGCTCTTAAATCCAGCCGGTGCAATTCGAAAACCGCCCTGAAATTGAAAGGATGCTGAAAACTGGGAAAAAAACAATAAGGTTACACTACTGTGGATACCTGGACACACCGGCCTAGAGGGTAATGAACCCCGGGGCCTTTTCCTTCCAAAAGGGGGGTGGAAACAAAATTTACAAGGCCGGGCCGGTCATCGGTATATCATGGAACAGAAAGCGGTTCATATTAGCTTGGACACAAAAAAAAATCTTCGGTACTGGCGGGGACCTCCGGGTCTCAACAATCAAGGCCTTTTCCCCCCACCGAACCAACAATGTACTGTCAAACTACTGGAGCAATAAGGGTTTTTACCTTAAAACTTTAGTGGGACTGTCCCGGGACACTGCAGATTAAAATACCATTTTAAAGATCGGCCTACCCAAAAAGCCCCCCGGGGGTGCCTGGGGGCCCCAAGGGGGGGGGGGGGCCGGCAAACCCCCTTCCCTTTTTGGCTCGTGCCCAGCAATGAGACTAAGTTCCCCAAATCCCCGGCAATGACACCTTGTTGCCGGAGAGGTAAAAGATCTCCCCCCCAACAGGATCAAAAAATTTATTGGAGTCTGGACCAAGTGGGAGAAATAAAAGTGTGAACCCCAAAATTGGACCGATCGGTGGGGGGAAGGGGTTTTAACCCACTCACTAAAACCTACCTACCTACCTACCTGCCTACGGGCCCCAAAAGTTTTTCCCAAAAACCTACCCTACCCCCCAAAGGAAAAAGGTCCCAATTAAGTGTCCCCCGTCCCCCCCAGTATAATGTACCACAAAAAAAAAATCCTCCCTATTCTTCACATGTGTTTATGCAGTTAAGGGGTTTTACTGCCTACAAGCTTAGATGAGCCTTTTTAAAAAAAAGCTTTGTCGCTCAAAAGAAAAAAATGGGATCGACAAAGTTTTTTTGACAGGGGAAAATGGGGGTTTTTTTAAAACCGTAAAACCAGATAAAAAGAAAAAAAAGAATGGCTCTCTCTTCCTGGCATACTCATCCTTAAAGGAAAATTGGACCCCCCAACAAGCTGAAAATGAGGAGACAGACAGATTTGCCAAAGACTACTTAAACAAGGAAACGACAAAACTATCTTCGGGTTTTTTTATAGTCTTTTGGAACATCCACGAAACACTACCAAAGATAAATTTATTTTTAACAGAATATCCCGAAACTATAAGAGATACAAAGATGGTTAAATTAGGACAAAGTTGGCATTTATAGGACCAACAATATCCGTTTACAAAGTCTTTTCCAGTTTTCCGGAGGTATAAAAAAAAAAAAACAAATTTTGGGGAAAATCGTTTATTTTCCTGGTTCAATTTAAAACGGTTTTAAAATAGATTGCATATTTGTTGCACTTTTTCCGCTTTTGCCTTGGCCACCATTAAAAATTTTATTTTTCTTATAGCGCCATATTGGTTTTCGACGGTCATAGCGCTTCTAATTCTGATTTTAACAATGTATAACATGTTATGGGAAAAAAAAGCTGGTAACTCCATTTTTAAAAAAAAAATAAATATAATATTGGACATTGCCTATCTATTTTGCCAAATTATTTAAATATTCATAGATTGCTCTAGTATTTGTAAAAAGGCCCGTTATGGAAAAAAAAATCCATTATAATATCGGGATAAATTATCAGGATTGTTTAAAAGTCGGTTCTCAAAAAGTGAAAGTATGCGTACGTGTTTATTGCCTTTCGAATATACGCATTTTAAACTACATTTGTGCTGTTTTCTACAGTTTCTGTCAAAGTTGTGACAATTTTAACATATTTTTTGTCTTTATTTAAAAAACTTATTTTTTAGAAAACCTGTACAGGCAATTTTTTTTGACCAGTAGGCGGAGGTGGTGGTAGGTTTATAGTGAGTGGGTAAAAACCCCTTTTCCACCCCGACCGATCGGTCTATTGTCCCCCTTTTTTTATTTCTCCCACCAGGTCCGACTCCTTAAAAACTGATGATCCTGTTGGGAGGGCTCACCCCCCCCAACAAGTTGTCATTGCCGAGGATTGCGTCTTAGTCGTGCCATTGCGGGGGAAAACAGTATGTGTTCTGCCACAGCTATCTAAAACAAGGCTATGAAGGAGCAGATCTGGCACACAGCCACTCGGCTTGCAAAACACGTGCGCTTCATCGGCCTTGTCGGTTTCATTGTTGAATGCAGTTTGAAAAGTAACCCCAAAAAAAAATTTGTGTTTTTTAAAAAAAAAATAGCAGCCTATAGTCTTAAATTAAGGACTAATGAAAATGTGTATATTGCATATTGCATTAGTAAACAAAAAAACGTTGTTTTTTTTTTATATGAACATTGTATGTATGTATATTCAATATCCGCGAAAGTGTTGCGTTGGGGTGTAAAACAAATTACGACATCGTTATTAAAAAGGGGAAACAAACATTTATTTTTCTTAAAACGATGAACGGGAAATCGGGTTTTTGCGTGCATTCACAGAAAAAATTTTTTGGTGACTAATTCTTCAGTGGTGTGTTGGAAACAATTTGATAATGGTGATATTTTAAGAACGGGGAAATTATATAGAAAAAAGTGGAAAAATTCCGGAGGTTCCTTTGACGTGCCCTAAATTAAAGCATGGTGCAATCCCCAAAGGGTGTTAAAACCAACCAAATTTTTTTTCAAATCCAAAAACCCCCCAAAAGGGGGAAACCCCGAAAAAAGAAGAAAAGTCCTCGTAGAAACTTACGAAAAAGAACATGGGTTAAAACTTTCTTCAAAACGATTATTACTGTTTTTTTGAAGTTTTAAAGGGAAAAATTTAAAAAAAAAAAACCTAAAGATTTGGAGTTTTCAGTTTTGGGGTTTGTTTTTATCTATTTTTAAAAACCCCAAAAATTTTTTAACACCCCAACCTTTCCCAAACCCCTTTTAAGTGGACATTTTTATTTTTTCCTTTGAAGACAAGTTTAGTGTAATGCGGTACAGAAAAAAAAACTATATTAAAAAGCTCCCTTTTTTTTTAGGCAATTTTTTTTGAGTAATTTTTTAAACCAAAAAAAAAAAAAATTCCCCTTTTTATTACAAACTCAGTTAAAAATTCTTCGGACTCGCCTAAAAAAGATGTAAAAAAAAGGAAGCTTTCCTTTTAGGGGGTAAGTGTATTAAAATTAAAGTAACTATGTAAAAAACTATTTTTTACGAAAAAAGGGTTCCCCAAAAATATTTATAAATAAAAGGGGGTTTTTTTTTTTTAACATTAATAAATGTGTAAATGTGCAACAAAAACAGTATTAACTCAAGCAATATCATCAGGACTATATTAAGAAAAATCATATAAATACCGGTAAGTTAACCCCAAAAAAATATCATTATACGTATTCTAAGGGTTATTTTACATTTTTAAAGGGGTTATTACTAAAAAAACCCGGGGCAATTAACCCAGTTAACGTTTTGTTTTTTTAAAGCTGTCACCCCATTAAATATAGATTTTTTTTTAATAATATTATTTTGATATTTGTTTTCGGTTGATTTTAATTACCCACAAATTACTGATTAATACATTTTTATTAATTTTAAAAAAGTTACTTAAAATTTATTTAAAAAAAAACAGTTAAACTAAAAAAAAATAAAGCCTTAAAAAAAAATTTTTTTTAAATTTTTTCTAACAAAATTTTTAAAAAAAATAATAATAGGTTCCAAAATTTCCCCTAATAGGCCCCCTGGGTGTTCGGGACACATTATTTTTTTTAGTGCCATATAGTATAGTGGTTCAAATTATGTTTATTTTTAAAAACCTGTATTTTGTTTAAAATTTCATAAAAAATGTTTTTTAGCAAAATCTGCTTAGGACTGATTAAATTAATCCACCCCGGGGGTGCAGTGTTGTTTGCAACGTTGCCTTTCTTGCTTCATGGTTTTTTTTGTTATAGAAGGCTGTGGTTCTGCTGATTCATCCCCCTCCATACACATGCGGCTTCCCCGGCCCCTTCCCCGCTAGGCCGATCTTGTGCATTGTGTTTTTAATCTGCAGTGTCCCGTTTTACAGTCCCACTAGAGTTTTAAGGTGCCCCTTTTAAATTGCTCCAGTAGTTTTGACCAGTACTAACATTTAATTTTTAAAAAAAACAAAAACCCTTTTCCCCGGAATCAAGAACAACTGGGAGGATTTTTTTTTTTTGAAAAAAATTTTGGGTTATTAAATTTTTTAAAGAATACAAGAAGTTATACATTTTAAAATTGGGGATTAAGCAACAAAATTATTCTTCAAAAAAATTCAATAGGAACCCAAAAGAAAAATAAAATTGATGATTTTTGTTTTGTGAAACGTCAATTTGAAATCTGGTACTAAAAAAAAGCGAAAAAAAAGTGGCTTTTTTAAAGTGCAATTTATTTTAAAATTCGTTTTTCCGGTTATCCCGGGGAAATACTCAAATTTTTAAAATTTTTTCCAAAAAAGGCTTTTTTTTGGGTCAAAAATGCCCTTTGCCCCACCTTTGTATCTTTTATATTTTTTTGAGATCCTAAATTTGGTTTCCCCTGAAAAAAGAGCGTATTTTAAGGAACTCGGCTTAGTATTCACTTGATAACGGTTGAAGATACTTAAAAAAAAAAAAAAAACAATTACAGACAATGGAAGTCCACGAAAACAGTATTATTTAAACCACGACATTGTCTAGTATCTTCAAACAAACATTTTGGGGCACACTTTAGTTATTACAAATAAAATTTTTAATTTTTTTTAACTTTACAAATTTAAAAAAAACTTTAAAAATAAATGGGTTTTACCCAGTAAAATTTGCTGAAAAAAAGGAAAAGTTTAAAATTTTTTAGGGAAAAAATTAGCAAAATTTTTTAGCTGATTAAAAAAAATTCAGGAATGTATTTTTTAAATTGTATTAATTTACTTTCTTCCAGAAAACATATTAATTTGGTAAGTAATATAGTAAATAAATGAAAATCAAATATAGTACCCCAATAAAAAAAAATATATCCTATAAACAAATACAATATTTCTTAAAATCTATATTTCCCTAAGCACAAACTTACATTTAAAAAAATTTAAAAAAGGCAAGAAAAATCTCTCTTAGTAGCTGTGATCTAATTTTTCCCTTAGATTAAAAAACAAATTAAAACCCGGGAAAAACCCAAAAAAGCGCCCTTGTCTTCAGTGCTGAATTTAAAATAGGGTCTTGGCCAAATGAAAACATTACCGGGGGAAAAAAATATTATCGCTTACGTTACCTTAAAAATTACACTGAATCAACAATGACGCCGACCGCTGTAACTTTGGGTCTGTTTACATAAGAGTTTGAGAAAAAAAATCTGCAAGTTTAGTGTATGGATAATAAATCATGGGGTTTAAAACCCTTCTTCCTTTAAGTAAATTTTGAAATTTTTTTTCACTTTTTTTATTTTTTTTTATTTAAAAAAGTACAACTATTTATTACTTTTTTCTACCGTCGAAACTGACAGAAAAAACAGGCTTTGGCGCAAAGGTATCACATAATTTTTTAGTTTAATGCTTTAAAGAATCAATCATATTGCCCAAAAAAAAAAATCTAGCATTTCTCATTTTTCCCCGATGAGTGGTCATGCCCCAAAAAAAAAAAATTGATTTTTAAAAATCCAAAACCCCTTTTTCATCTATAGTTGCAGGGCTTCTAAAATTTAAATTTCTTTTTTGAGCCAAAAAAGTTATCTCGCTTTTAAGTTTTACAGTATTTATGCATTTAAATTAGACACTGAAAAAAATTATGTTTACTGTTGAAATGGGTCTTTCCCCTTTTAGCTTTTAAAAAAAATTTGTTTCCCTGATTAATGACCCTTCCCCTTAAAAAAAGGTTATAGATGCTCTTTTCCTTGTCAAAAATATTTTTACAGCTTTGGTTAAAAAAAAAGTGGTCAGTATGTTTTTTTCCCCTTTTCGGTTTTTTTTAAGGAAAAAAAATTTTCAAACTTTGTCAGTTTTTTTTTGGGGAGGATGCCTAGAATGTAGAACCTGTTACCTCAGCATTTTTTTCTTTTTTACAAAGCCCCCACTTTTTTTTAAATTTTTTTTATTATTAAAGTTTTTTTGGTTTATTTTAGACCTACAGTACATCAGTAAAAAAGAACAACCAAACCTTTTAAAAACCCGCAACCCCGTCCGACAGTCACTTTTTTTTCAGTTTTTATATTTATTCTATTTTTTTTTCACTTATTAGGGGTTTTTAAATTTTTTGCAGTTTTTTTTTAAAATAAAGCTTCAATGTTTATTGACTCTGAAACTAATATCTTTTTGGAAACAGACGGTTAAACAAAATTTTTTTTTGTTTCTTAATATTTTTTTTCGATAACAATAACTTTTAAAATAGCTGAATTTTTTAAAAAGAAGTTTTTTAAAAATTTTTAACCTAAGGGGGGAATTTTTTTAAAAAAATTCTTGCATCACAAAACCCAAATTTAAAAAGTGGCGTCTTTTATTCGGGTTTTACTGATTTATTCACCTAATTTTTAACAGTAAAAATAAAGAAAAGAAATTAAAACTATTTTTTTTTACAAATTTTTTATTGGGCGTTTTTTAAAATTTTTTTCCCCTTTTTTCCTAATAAAGATTATAATAAAAAAACCATTACAAAATGTTTTTCTTTAATAAATGTATCTGCTATTGACATGTTTTAAGATATTACATCATAGATATTTTCTAAGTAATTTTTTAAACTACTTTTAGAGATTCATAAAAAGTAATACATATGTAGTTTCACACTTTTAAATAATTGTGGATCTTTTTACTTCCAAAACTCTGTTAATTTTAATAATGATTTTTAATATTTTATGTTTTTAAAAAAACATTAAAAATGGCTTTAGTTTATTACATTTATTAGCTTGCTTTATTGCTTTAGTAGCAAACATTTTCTAATCAAGTAATTGTTTTTTTAATGGAATAATTAAGAAATTAGAATGTTTTAAGCACCTTTTTTTAACCTTTAACTTGTTTGAAAGTCTATAAACCTTTGTAAGGTCTTTAAAGTATTTTTTCTTTAAAATAGCATCAGAAATATAACTTTTAATTGGCAGTTTAGGTAATTTATTTAAATGCTATTTTGTATTCCAAAAAATATTTAGGTATAATTTATTGTTTACCTAAAAGTGCAAAATTTAAAGTGTTAGATACGATATTGTGGTATTGTCTAATAACACTAAGGCTATTTACTTTTATCCAAAATTGGATTATATTGGATTTAGGTTATGAGTTACCCTAAGTTTATCATAGTACAGTATAGTTTATTTTTTGTTGTTGCAAATACCGTATCAAAAGCCCCCTTTAATCATAGGGCAATACGCAGACTTTATTCTTAGTAACTTACCAATGTTTCTGACAACCAAATCGGCGTCAACGTGCATTTAGTGTACTTTCTAAGCAAAACAAATAATATAAGTTGCTTGACTAATATTTTTGTTTGGTCGTGACCCTTATTGCAAATTCAGTGCTTAAAAAATGAAGGGTTGCTTCAGTTTATCCACGTTTCCCTGATTTGATTACTTTAAAACGAACAAAAGCACTAATATAAATTATTACCTAAGGAATGTTTTTTTTAAATCGACTAACGGGATTGTGTTTGTGTTTTATTATTACAAAAAAAAAAAATAAATAAATAATATATATATATATATATATATATATATATATATATATATATATATATATATATATATATATATATATATATATATATATATATATATATATATATATTATTTTCAATTTTCGAAAATTTGGGTTTTTGCAATAAAATATTTTTTTTTTGTATTGTTTTTCGGGCATAGTATATTTCTTTTTCTTCTGTAATAACTAAGATTTAATATGCCTTACTGAAATATAATAATAAAATAACATAAAATTATAATTAATTAATTTAAATATGTACCCATCTTTTTTGGGCAACCTCTAAATACATGGTCAGAAGCGCGCCTCAAGCAGGACTAAACTTTAAGCCGACAGGGCTCCCCCCGAGGGCCGCTAGAAAAACACGCAAGTACCGTACCGAAATTAAGTTTTATATTTCGATGTCGGTTTAGCCCTTTTAGAAAATTAACTTTTTTTTGAAGTGCCATAGTGAAAGTGCAAGATCCAGGACTACTACAATCCTCGAGAACAAAAAACTGGTAAGACCATTGTCTTCTTGTGGGGTTTGTCACAAAATTCATTTATTAATGTTTTTTTAATACCATACAGTCCACTTTTCTCTCTGTCGCGTCGAACATTTGTCCAATCGATCACGGTTTTTAAAATCGCATTTAATAATTACTATCTTAAAAATAATTTCAGTTTAGATAAATATCTTTTTTTAAATTTTTGTTTTAAAAAATTTTGACCATTTTTTATTATTTTTTTTGCGAATACGGTACTCTACGGTACTAAATCCGAAGGTAAAAAAGCGCGCACCTGGACCGCGCTTTCATTATCTCGTCTGTTGCTGCTTTAAATGCTTAAATTAGCTAACCTTAACTTATCGGGCGGTTAATTTTTCTTTGAGCCGATATAAAACCTCTTTATTTGTTGATTAATAATAAATATATTGATTTAATATTTTATTACCTGGTACTTTATAATTAATTTAACTCTTTTTTTCATAATACTGGTTAATTTGTTTAATGCATATTGTTTGCATTGCTCCCATACCTAATGTTTCTCGCAAAATATAAAAAAAAGCTATTCTTATAGTGCAATTTAGACTTAGTTTAGGGATCTTAAAATAATATTTGATAAATCTTAGACGTAATAATAAATTTTTTTTCTCACAGGTTTATTAGTAAAAAAACCCAAAGAACTTATTTTAAGCATTCCCCTCTCACGGGTTTATTGAAAACCCCATTTATTGTAATAAGCTTAAAATAAATGGGTCCCCTTTTATAACTCATTTTTTCAAACTGACCCTTTTCCGAGAATAAGGTCAATTTGCCCCAATTATTTAACAATCCCATTATTATAATTTAATTTTTTTTTGGAAAATTAATGATTAATTAGAACGTCACTGTACGAGGTTATATTTAATTGTAATATTTTCAGGATTTTTCAAAAAGATAACAAAAAACTTAAAGGTCTGTTGCTCTAAAGAAAATGCTTTTAGTCGTTTACAGAATATTAAAGATATTGCTAGTAAGCTAATTAAAGTGAAAAGCACAACCAGTTTAAAGCTTTTATAAGCATGTTCAATCGGTTTTCTGATTTTGACACTCAACACTCTGGAATTTTGTCTCTTTTGGCTACTTAGAAGATGCTGACATGGATGAGCAACGAAATATTCGAAAAGATTTGACTCCATGTATTATGAAGTAGACGGTATTTTATACTGATCTGTTCGATAACAAAACTAACATATTTTTGCTTCTCCAAGTCATGTCAAGTTGCCAAAATTAGAACTTAAAATATTTGATGGATCAATTGAAATTGGAAAACTTTTTATAGACTTATTTGATTCCATATTCAAAAAATTCAAGTTTAACAATGTAGAAAATTTACATATTTGCTCAATTCATTGGAGGGAACTCCCAAAAATTATCCAATGTAATCCATTAACAGTGGAAACTATATTATTGCTTATAATGCTTTAAAAAATAGATATGAAAATTCCCGTTTTTCTTTAGTCATTGGCGTGAAATTGAAAAAAAAAAAAAATTTAAAATCTTGATGTAAAAGCTTTCATTTCTTTTGATACATTTACTGAACATTTGTCAGCTCTGAAAATGGGCCATCCTATTGCAGAATGGGTTTTTTTTGTTTTACATGCTTTTTGATCGACTCGACTCTAGCACAGCCCCCTCGATTTAAACTTGAGTGTGGCAAATCGTTGGAGGATTTTAATAATAAACACAAGCAATATGAAATACTATTAAATTTTCTTAAAAGGCAATGTGTAGCCCTAGATACTGTACCACTCCTCTTCTCCAAAATTTATTGATAAAGATAAGCTGTCAAAACCTTCAAGAAGGACACTTTTAAATTTCCCAAACCTCCACTTGTCCTGCTTTCCCAAAAAAACTGGTCACCTAATTTATATTTGTCCAGAGTTTTTAGAAAAAATGCGGTTAGAGCGTAGATGTCATTAAATAAATAAATGGTACTAATTGTCTAGGCATAAATACTAACACCAAATGTTCATCTCGAATGCGCTGTCCCTTAAATGCAGCAAGCCACATCATAGTCTTTTACATCGGGATGTAACTCCATTACCTTCCCCCCAATAATTCTTTTTCCTCTGTGGGTAACCTACAAAAAAACCGATGCTGAAACTCAGTCTATCACTCTCTCTATTGGGGCCCAAAATGGGTCCAAAGATAATCTAGTCTTATGGGCTACTGTCAGATTCGCGTTCTCGACTACGGCAGCTTTCAGCAAGTACGCGTTTTGCTCGATTCCGCGAGCCTTTTGTAACTACAAAATGTTGTAATTTTGGGTTTGCAAAAACGCCCCCTCTCTCTCTCTGTAAAAGGTTTAGGAAACACGACCTCTAAGGTCCTCAGGAGGTGACATGCACCTTATTCCCAAATTAACTCTTGAACCTCAAATTACTCTCGATTTTGCTGTAATATCTCGAATCTGTGATAATATGCCTACAGCTGATTTAACGAAACTAATTTTAAAAATTTTTTTCCCTTTGACATTAGCAAGATAAATTTTATCTCGAGTCCAGTAACATCTACTTGGTTGTGATGTCTTTGGCTTTTTTTTTTAAAGAAGGTACTATTTCACTTTCCATTGAGGAACCCGTAGCTCTTAATTTCTTACCTTGGTTGGGTAATTATGGACGTGTTTCTTTCCAAAATTTATTTCGTAAAAAAAATTTACTTTGTACTACTTTTCCTCTTCACTGGAAGAAAATGTAAAAAAGGTTTTGGCAATTGGGGAAAAGTTCCTCGGATTCTATATCACCTGACGAAGTCGCTGCTGAAGTTTTTTGCTTTAAACACGGTGAGATAATAATGGTTTTCATAGTGCATCTTCCCTTCAAAGACCAAAGTTGCCGGTATTTACACATTCGAGAGATATCGCGCTTCGCAGATTCTATTTGGGGAGCGGCGTTTTTGGGTAATAATTCTGCACTTTATGATGATTATTGTAACTTTATGGTTTCTTGACTCTGGTCACATGGAACTCACATCGCCTGAACTCAATTCTAGCTCCCAGTACTATATTCCCCCACCACTGCATTGTTCGACCAGAAAAACTGACTACTTTAAAAATTCGCCTGGTTTTTGACGCTTCCACCAAGGCGGGTAACAATTTGTCCTTAAATGACACCTTGTTAGAGGTCCCAAACTCCAACAAGACATTTTTTCCTTGCTTTTTTTTCGCCAACATCCTGTAGTTTTTTAAGCCGATATCAAAAGATGTTTCGTCAAATTAATGTATTTGAACCCCGGGGATTTCCAGCGCATTGTTTGGGATTTTCAAATATGAACCTATACGAGACTACCCTTAACTACAGTCACTTTTGGTTTATCCCTCCTCTCCGTTTCAGGCGATAAAAGGGGACTCGTACAATTGGCTTTGTGATTATGAATCCAAATTCCCATTAGCAGCCAAGGGTACAAGGAAATATATGTCGATGATATTTTCAGGTGCTCCAGACCTCAAATCTGGATTGTTACTCCAAAAAAGCTCATTCAGCTTTTCTGGGTAGATTTGAACTTAGAAAATGGGCTAGAAACCCCCTTTCTTGATCTCATCTCAGTCCTTACTAAGTAAATCCTCTCTCGTTCGACAAGGAAAGTGGATCTTACTATAAAAATTTTGGGTTTGCAGTGGAAAACCCTTCCTCTGATAGCTTTATTATAAATAGATTCCAAACATACCAAATGTACAAAAAGAAACCTTTATCTAACCTTTTCACGTATTTTTGACCCCTTGGGTTTCTAACTCCCAAAATTTTTCTAATTAAATTGTTCATACAACAGTTTGGTCGTCGGGTCTTAACTGGGACGAACCAGCCCCAAGTTCAATAGATAAACGGGTCGTCCTTAAACAGGGTCTTCCAGCCATCGTCTTTCGCCTTCCCGTAAGATTGTTCCTCAGAATATGAAATTTTGTGAACTTCACGAATTTTGGGGATAGTTCAAAAATTTGGGGCTATGCAGCTGTCATTTATCTGAGGACGTGTCCGATAATGAAATAAGCATCATTTTTTGGCCAAGTCTAGGGTTATCTAAAAAAAAATTTCTGTTCCACGGCTTGGAGTTGTTGCAGCAGTATTGTTGGAGTTTGATTTCTCCCGTTAAACAAGCCTTTAAGGATGCCCTGTGTGTTAATGCAACATATGCTTGGACAGATTCCACAGTAGCCTTTGGATACGCTCTTCCCACATAAATGGTCTACATTTTTTTAGCAATAGGGTCCTATATCCGGGGAAAAATTATCTCCAGGTTGTTGACATCATGTATCGTCTGAAGAAAATCCTTGACTGTGCAACTCGTGGTCTTTTGCCCCAAATTAGTCCGATGGAAAATGGTGGGCGGGGCCGCATTTTCTAATTTCTCGTTACGAGCCGTGGAGCACTGAATCCCTTGAAATAAAATAGAAGATGATGTATTCCTAGAAAAAACAAAGACAACTCTTACTGTTTCTCCAATGCCTAATTTTTGGGATGTTTTAATTGAAAAGTTCTCGTCTTTGACCAAGATTAATCGAACTTTGCATATATCATGCGTTTTATTACAACCTGAAACCCAACTCGTCTAACATTCTCTTTTTCCAAGTGAGTTGACACGGCACTGTTAACTTAATAAAAAATATTCAAGCTGTTTCCTTTGTAAGGAAATTAGTAAGCTCTCTCAAACCTCATCCAATTTAAAATCGCTCCAAATATTTTCGAAATTTAAAACCTTTTTGGGACCAAGATGGAGTCCTTAGGGTGGGCGGACGTTTAACCCATTCTTCCCTTCGTATGATCACAAACATCCCTGCTTCTTCCCGTGATCATGGCTCCCTCGTCTTATCATAGACTATACCCATAGTAAGTATTTGCACCCCGGACTTCAAACTACCCAGTACTTACTTAAAAGATACTGGATACCCTCCCCCAAAAAAACTATTAAAAGGTTTTGTCCTCATGTTTGCTGTTTCAAGTGCAACCCTCTTCCAGTACACCCCTTATGGGAATTTACCCCCACACGTGTTAATCAGATAAAAGTATTCAAAAGTGGCGTCGACTTTGTGGACCATTTCTTGTTACTATGGGCAAAACACGGAGGTGCCAAAACTTATAAGGCAATTTTGCCTTTTTGTGTGTTTGGCGACGAAGGCTCTACATTTAGAACTGGACGGAACTCTCTAGCAACGCCTTTTTGCCAGCGTTGGGAGGTTTATTTAAGTCCTGGTCTTGTGAGACATTTATAGTGATTGTGGTACCAATTTTGTTGATGCTTCAAGGCAGATATTCAAAATATCGTAAAGCTTCCATTACGGAGGTATCAGGGCATTTTAATCCCCCCCGCGGGTCCAAATTTTTGGCATTTGGGAAAACTGGCATAAAGTGGTTAAAAAGCATATTTCCCGTGTTATTGGCACTCATAATTTAACTTACGAAGAGTTTGGGACAGTCTTAGTGTCTAAGGGCCGTTTTAAACTCTCGGCCTCTATGTCCAATAAGTTCTGATCCAAATGGTTTTCTTTAACCCCGGCCATTTTCTAAATTTAAGCCCTTTAAACTCATTTATTGAGCCTGATTTAACAGAAATTAAACTGGGCCGACTTCGCGTTCCCCCTCTTGCAGCGATGCACCAAGATTTCGGAAGAGATGGCAAGCAGAATATTTAACTCTTAATCAAAGATTAAAGTGGTACGATCCGTCCACAACCATAAAAAATGATCTTTAGTGTTACTCAAAGACGAACTTTCATCTCCATTAAGTTGGCATTTAGGGCGGTGGTAGAGTCGCATCCGGCCGACGGTATTATTCGGGTAATAACTGTTAAAACCCAAAAAAAGGGGAAAGTTTAAACGTCCCGTCTCTAAGGTTTTCCATTACCGTTAACTTTAATAGTAGACATAATTTAATTAGTTTTAAGTTACTTCATAGAATATTCCTTTTTTTTTGGTAAAATTAGTCATTTTTAGGTGGGCGGTATGTTTCGTCCAATCAAATTGGTTTTCACAATATAAATTTTTTTTTGTATTTTTTTCGAAGCATAAACTTTTTCTTCTGTAATAACTAAGATTTAATATGCCTTACTGAAATATAAAATAAAATAACATAAAATTATAATTAATTAATTTAAATATGTACCCATCTTTGTGACAACCTCTATAATACATGGTCGGGAAACGCGCGCGTCAAGCAGGACTAAACTTTAAAACCGACAGGGCTCTCTCCTCGCGAGGGGCTAAAAAAAAATTTCCGGGTACCCAAGTATTTTATGTCGGCTTAGCCCTTTTTAGAAAATTAACATTTTATGGTCCATTTGGGGAAAGTGCAAGATCCAGGACCTACTACAATCCTCCAACAGAAAAACTGGGAAAAACCATTGTCTTCTTTGGGGTTTTTCACAAAATTCATTTATTAATGTCATTTTTTAATACCATACAGTCCACTTTTCTCTCTCGCGTTTGAACATATATAGAAAAATTCCAAAAACCCCAAATAGTGGAAATGCAGTCAATTAAAAACCCTTTTAAAAAATTAGCTCTTCATTAGAAAGTCGGCTTTCGGAAAAAATTTTTTCCCATCATCAGGACAATCTAAAAATAAAAGAAAATGATTCTTGTTAGTGAAACCAACAAAAATAATTTTCCTTTTTACAAAGTTCTTACCATATGTGAGTTGATAACATGAAACAGGTTTAAATACCAATGAAGATCAAAACTTCATTCACATTCCTCCTCAAACTACATTGACTTTACCCTAGTTTTTAGCACGTGGATCGTTGCCACCATGTTATTAAAAAGACTTTTACGGAGTGAAAAGAATATACAAAAAGCAAAAGAATTTATAGTTAAAAACTTACAAAAACAAGTACGATTTTAAAACTTAACGACCAATGACGCTGTCAGTTGAGCAAGAATTAACAAAATCTGATATAATGATTTTAAAAACATTGGATTTTCCATTTTTGAGATTCGGACATCATAGGCCGTATCATGCAGAACTGACAGAGCCATCTGTCGTGGTACCTAGGTAATATTTATACACTGCTCACAATTAAGAGTTTGAAGATGCATTATTGTGAAGGTTTGAATACTGATTTTATTTTAAGATAATAATAGAAAAAGAAAAAGAAAGTTGAATTTCTCTTGTTTCCTTACTTTTTCATTTTTTTTGTAAAATAAGCAGGTAAAAATAATATGATGGTATGAAAATAAATACCATTTACAAAGGTTTTAAATTAATAGGTTATAATATTATGTACTTACAAAATGCAAGGTTTAGATGCTTATTTCTGAATTTAACGAGAAATTGTTATCGTTTTTTTGGTACAGAGAATATAATTAATAAATGGAGCTAAGATTTTGGATATCACTCTTTTATTCATAGATTTTGGTTGTAAGTAAATATGTACCATTTCTAGGAAAGTTCTTTTAACCAATTGTCTGCTCTATCCAAGATTGTTGCATTCTGCCAGTCCATAGCGTGTCCAAGTGTTTACATGTTGAGAGAGTGCACAGAAAGAACACCTCTTCTGGCGTCACTTTTATGAGAAGTGATACGACCAATTAGATTTCTACATGTATGTCCTATGTAGACCAAATCACATTCACGGCATGGAATTTGATATACTACGTTATAAGATTCTTTGTTATCTATTGGAGTTTTAGTTTTAGTAAATAAAATGGAACCAGTTTTGAGGCATTTTTTTGCTATTTTAATGTCATTATTATTAAAAGTTTTATAAGTTTAGGTGTTAAATCCTCTATATACGGAATAGAACAGAAAAGAGGCATTCCTGGTTCTTGAGAAAATTCACCATGAAAACAATTTTGTGTTAGATCTCTATCTTGCGTATGCAAAGAAAGTGGAAAGTGGTGGTCAGTGAGTTTATAAACAATATTCAAATCCCAGACGGTCATGTGATTGTTAGTTTCGATGTAGTTTCCCTTTTTACTAACCTACCTTTAGAAGTAATTATTGCTAGTCTCGAAAATAAGTGGGACACAATCTCAGACTATTGCGGAATGGATTTTGATATGTTTAAAACCATAATAACTTTTATTTTCGATTCAAATTACTGTGTTTTCAATAATAAATATTTCAAACAAATACATGGAACCCCAATGGGATCCTCTATCTCACCTATTCTATGCAACTATGTTCTTGACGATTTGGTGAGGGATTCTCTGGAAAATATGCCTTTTTCAATTACCTTCGTAAAACGCTATGTGGATGATCTTATTTTATGTATTCCACATAATAGAGTAGATGTAGCTCTAGAAATCTTTAACTCTTATAACCAAGATCTTCAATTTACCGTGGAGCACGAGGTTAACAGCAGCCTACCTTTTTTAGATATGCTTGTTGTACGTGACCCACGAGGCACTCTTAAAACAACTTGGTATAGAAAACCTTACTGTTCTAACAGGTTCATAAGCTACCATTCTTATCATCCAACAAACATGAAGATCAATCTTATCTTAGCGATGAAAAGACGAGCTGTTTTCTTGTCACATCCCGATTACAGAGAAAAGGCACTCAAACAATTAGAAAATATTCTCGCAGAGAATTCCTACCCGAAACATATTATAAGTAAATTCCTATATAGAACTCAATACAAATTGCCAGAAAATTTACCCATAAGATCAAGTCAACCACTTTCTTTGCATACGCAAGATAGAGATCTAACACAAAATTGTTTTCATGGTGAATTTTCTCAAGAACCAGAAATACCTCTTTTCTGTTCTTTTCCATATATAGAGGATTTAACACCTAAACTTATAAAAGTTTTTAATAATAATGACATTAAAATAGCAAAAAAATGCCTCAAAACTGGTTCCATTTTATTTACTAAAACTAAAACTCCAATAGATAACAAAGAATCTTATAACGTAGTATATCAAATTCCATGCCGTGAATGTGATTTGGTCTAAATAGGACATACATGTAGAAATCTAATTGGTCGTATCACTTCTCATAAAAGTGACGCCCTAAGAGGTGTTTTTTCTTGTGCACTCTCTCAACATGTAAACACTGCGGGACACGCTATGGACTGGCAGAATGCAACAATTTTGGATAGAGCAGACAATTGGTACAAAAGAACTTTCCTAGAAATGGTACATATTTACTTACAACCAAAATCTATGAATAAAAGAAGTGATATCCAAAATCTTAGCTCCATTTATAATTATATTCTCTCGTACCAAAAAAACGATAACAATTTTTCGTTAAATTCAGAAATAAGCATCTAAACCTTGCATTTTGTAAGTACATAGATATTATAACCTATTAATTTAAAACCTTTGTAAATGGTATTTATTTTCATACCATCATATTGTTTTACCTGTTTATTTTACAAAAAAAAAAATGAAAAAAGTAAGGGTAACAAGAGAAATTCAATTTTCTTTTTCTTTTTCTATTATTATCTTAAATAAAATCAGTATTCAAACCTTCACAATAATGTATCTTCAAACTCTTAATTGTGAGCAGTGTATAAATATTACCTAGGTACCACGACAGATGGCTCTGTCAGTTCTGCATGATACGGCCTATGATGTCCGAATCTCAAAACTGGAAAATCCAATGTTTTTAAAATTATTATATCAGATTTTGTTAATTCTTGCTCAACTGACAGCGCTCATTGGTCGTTAAGTTTAAAATCGTACTTTTTTTTTTGTAAGTTTTTAACTATAAATTCTTTACTTTTGTATATTCTTTTCACTCCGTAAGTCTTTTCAATAACATGGTGACAGGATCCACATGCTAAAACTAGGATTAAAGTCAATGTAGTTTGAGAAGGAATGTGAATGAAGTTTTGTTCTTCATTGGTATTTAAACCTGTTTCATGTTTTCAACTCACATATGGTAAGAACTTTGTAAAAGGAAAATTATTTTTGTTGGTTTCACTAACAAGAATCATTTTCTTTATTTTTAGATTGTCCTGATGATGGGAAAAAGTTTTTCCGAAAGCTGGACTTTTGCAATAGCAAGAGTTAATTATTTAAAGTGGCCTTTTCAATTCACTGCATTTCCTACTCTGGTTTCAGAATTTTTCTTTAACTAGTCAGTCACGACTACCCTTCCTCTCTTTTATGATTTATTCGATATTAATATAGTTATATATTTTATTTTTTTATATATATATATATATATATTATATATATATATATATTTATTATATTATATATATAATATATATATATATATTATATATATATATATATATATATATATATATATCTATATATATTATATATATTTTATATATATATATATATATATATATATATATATATATATATATATATATTATATATATAATATCAGTTATAAAGAGTCTTAAAAAACCGTCCGTGGTAATACAACCACAATGCCTAAAAGGTGCCATGATATTTATGACTGCATGAAATACTGTGTTATTGAAACCAAGCAAAAATTTGTTAACTTTTAAGTATCCGGGCGTAAAGGCAAAAGCCAGTATGGTACAGAGTGTGCAGGTCGCTCGATACTCTGGATCACTCGATTTTTTGTTTATGGATAAGCTGCATTAGGTTAAAAAAAATCCCAGTGCGATACAGCGCACGCATACTTGTTTTATTCGATGAGTTGTAGAAAGTGTATTTGTTTATTTTTTTTTTATTATTTTGCGTAGGCGCCTTGTTGTTAAAGGGTATATTTAGGTTAAAAAAAAAAAAAAATTAATACACAGTTAAAGTAAATGTAAATACATTTAGTATCTTTATTTTTTTTTATATATTTCGTTTAAAAAAAAATCTAATTTTTAAACTTACATTCAGTTGATAAAGAGTTTCTTAAAAATATTCTTCTTAAATAAACATTTTTTTAACTGCCAAATCGCCTAATTACTTTGCAATTTTATACGCAAAAAAGAATTTTGCTTTCAATAAAAATATTTATGTATATTTGTACAATAAAAATGGTACGTATGCATATGGATTATAAATAATTTGTTAAACAACGAAATATAAAATTATTTTCAATGTAATTTGGCATTTGGAATATTTTGGGATATTTTATTTGTAAGACTGTGCTTTCGTTTTAGTTTTTTCGTTTTTTGAAATTCTGCCAGCTTAAATCCTTCCAGATTGAGGTAACGCCTTATTTTTATGACGAGAAATTGGTGTTGGCTTAACCCGAATTTTTTAGGATTTTTTTCCACATATCAAAAAGTTTAACATTTAAGAAGGGGTTTTTATTTGATTTAATATTGCATTAAATTTAATTATTGATAAGATAGTTTTTGCATTAACTTGTGAGTCCACCACAGTTGCTAGTTCTTCACCGCCAGTAACAGACTCACGAAATGAGCTTTCCGAAACAGTTAAGTTCAAATCCATATTTTTATAAATTTTTTCCGGACTGAATGTTTAACAGCTAATTTGACTAGCTGTTGTATGTCATGAAAGGTTAGAACTGGAGATGTTTTATAAGATACCAGCGTACGTATTTTTTAAAAGTTGTTCTGTATCGCACTGAAATTTGTCCAACGCAATGCAGCGTATTCATAAACGAAGCCCCGTATGATCCAGAGTATCGAGCGACTCTCGCGCTCTGTACTATACAGGCATTTGCCTTTACGCTACCTGGAACAGTAGCTCAAACTTAGACTTTTTACAAAGATTTTTTAAGCTGTCTCACAGATAAAAATTATCTTTCTCTGTAAATTCGCTTAGAAGTTATAAGTAAAAAGTATTTAATTTTTAAGCTGTTCACCTTAAAGTATATTTTACATTGTTGGTCCGCCACAACAATAAAGAACATACCTTTAAGGTATATGTGGTAAAAAGTCCTTATTGGGTACCCTCCAAAATTTTCTTTCTATCTATATCTTTATACTCTTCACATCATTTACGCCCTTACGTCATAAATTCTAAAAGATCTCAAAATGTCTGAATTTTTTATAAGTTTTTTAAAAGTTTTTCTTGAAATTTTTGTACATTAATTTTATCTTGAAAACCAAAACGTAAATAAGTATCTTTAATATTTTGGAGTTTTTTTAATTTTGGCGAGTGCCCAATAAGAACCTTCTTATTACCCTGTAAATGGACAGTAAAATAAGTTTAAAAATTATAAATATTTATATTTATTTAAATTCTTTTAGATATTTTATTTACCCATATTTTGCATAGCAACAATACCTAGATAAGTATTTAACCGTAAAAATGAAACCAATGCAAAATGTCTTTATTATTTTTAATTACTTCGAATAAGCTTTTTGGGGGTACTTCTTACTTATCTACTTACTGTTATTCTTAAGATAATGGATAAGGCATTGTTATACTGTCAAATGGAATAATAAATGACGAAATAAACTTCTGGTAATTATCAGTGATGAGAATTTTTTTCCTGCATAAATGCTTAAAGCAAATAGGATTTTAGTTACAGGAGAAAAGAATTATTATAAAATAAGTTCTTAAAGGTAACTAAGCGTACATTTAAAAAGTTTATATATTATTTGTGTAAAATATTATCCGATAATATTTCCTTTGAACCTCACTTCACAAATTAAATATATTTACTAATTGATTTTAACAAAAAAAAAAACAGTTTGAACACCAATAATAATTTCTTGTGATTTTTTAATTATTCTCCTTCTTTTTGACAAACATATAAGGTCTGGCGAAAACATAAAAATATTTGTTAAAAATACAACACATTTAACAATTTCCTTATGCGATGGTGTTTGCGGTATCCATTAATTTAAAATTGTAAATTTTTTCTTCAAAAAATCACATTAGTTGTCTCACGAAAAACACATGTATATTTTAAATCAAAGTATACAAGAACCAAGGTAGATGATCTGTTGTCCAAAGACTTGCACAAAATTACCTCCATCTTTTAAGTTAACAAACCCAAGCTTAACACTATTTTTTGTGGCTCTCGTGTGTAAATTTAACGTTAAGTTGTAAGGCAACCTAACCGATAATATATCTTACTCGGATAATGTTTTCATTTGGCCAAGACCCTCATTTTAAATTCAGTCCTTAGGACAAGGATGGCTCCCTGTGTTTACCCAGGCGTTCCTGCTTTCTTAGGAGTAATTTGGATAAATTTTAAGTCAAATCATAGCAGCAAAATGATTTCGTATTGATTTACAGATTTAACTTAGGCGACCAATATGTCACAATTTTAAAATAATTTTTATGTTTATTTATAAACAACTATAAATATAAAATTAAATCTCAATGTGAGTTTAACAAAACTTAAAAAAAGTGTTATCATAAAGTCACAAATTATGAACACCTAACAAATTAATAACACGTTGGAATCATACCACAAAAGATGACAAAATAATAAAAAGAACAGGGAATCATAGTTTAAGTTATTGGATAACTTAGAATTATTTTTAAAATCGATAAATCACAGTCGCAAAAATGGTTTATCAATTAGTAAAAATTACATTAGGTTTTATGTGTCCCTTTTATTTATTTGCATAAAAAATGTCGTTATCACTACCATCTTTATTTCTAAGGAAATATTTTAAAACCCACCAAAGTCCATTTTATTACCCTAAATCACCAAGTATAGTAAAAGCAAAATTTTAAAATTTTAACTGCTTATTGCAGTTCGTTGTTCTCCCAGTTTGTTTATTAATAATCTATTTTATTTAAGGAACACGCATGGTGCCTGTAGCTATAATTCAATGTCCATTAAAACTACTATTAAAAATTTACCTAATTTATTAACAGACCAGTAATATGTTACTTTAATTTATAAAACATAATAAAGCTTTTTTGATTTTTTTTTGAAATTTCCTTTTTAAATATTTTCAGGTTTTCATTATTTTTGTTTAAATTAAGTGCGAAAACACGTTATGGGTAACAGAAAATTTAAAGGTTACTCAGTAAATTAATTTTAGTAGCCATAAAGTAAGAATTTTCATATAATTGATTGACAGACAAAATGATTCGGTTTACAATAATATGGCAATTAAAATTACATAACTTTAAATATTAATAACTAATATCAAAATTATTTTCTACAGATTTGTTGGTTTAGGACCGGATAGGAATGTAAAAAACTTGTAAGTCAGGGCTGTTCACAGGACGTACATATTGTTGCAAGCTATTATAAATACCATTAGTAAATAAGTATATAAAAACAACTGACAATATCTTTTAAGCACGGTGTAAAATATTACTCAGACGCCTGAAACTACTTTTACCAAAGACGACTTAAAAACTTACATATATCAGCCAACGCTATAAAATCGCATGAATACTAACAAGAGCTACGATGTCCTATAGTTACAAAATAATTATTTAATTATTATTGATATACCCTAAGTTAAATGCACACGTAGGCACACGTAAAAAAATTGTTAATATCACCATTTTAAATTTATTTCATTTTTAGTTTCTGTAAAATTTTGGTGCAAGTAAAAATCTGCAAAATAGGAGTTGTCTATAGGCAGTTTACTTGCCTAAACAATCCCCAACGCTGACTTAAGGTAGCTGCAGGTTATTTTTAAGCATAATCATAACCCCAAAAAAGTGTTTTCTGAGTGCTAAGGTTGCCTAGATTGGATAAGCAGGCTTACTGAATTAGTATTTTAAAAATTAGTGGATCCAGCAGATCTTGGTTAGGTGAATTTAAAACATAAATAACTTTTAATTGTATATAGAATATTCTAAAACAATGGCTTGCTGTTGACACAGTAAACTTGTACCAAATTTACTTGTGTTAAGTAAACATACCTAAGCTTAACAGCATTTCCGACGCCCGACGTCAGTGTTGATTTACTGTAATTTGCGAAGCTACGTAAGCGATAATAAAGCGTGTTTGGATAATATTTTCATTTGACCAGGACCCTCAATTTATATTCAGTGCTTATGCCAGAACAGACTTCTTAAGTTGATCCAGACAGGTGCGAAACTAGTCCATAAGTTCTAGCAAGTTTTTCAATGCACACGTAGAATACTATAAAAAATTATTAATACGACCATTTTAAATTTATTTCATTTTAAGTTTCTGCTAAATTTTAGGTGCAAATAAAAACCTGCAAAATAGGAGTTGTCTAAAGGCAGTCTACTTCACTAAACTAGTCCCAACGTTAAATTTTAGTCACTGCAGGTTTTAGTTGGCCATAATCATAACCTTAAAAAGGCGTTTTCTGAGTGCTAAGGTTGCTTAAATAAAATTATCAGGCTTACTGAATAAGTATCGTAAAAATATTGAATCCAACCAAACTTAGTTCAGTAAAATAATAACATAAATACCCAGATTATATATAAAACATTCCTAAAACAATGATTTGCTGTTCACACGGTGAACTTGTACCAAATTTACTCGTGTTAAGTAAACACACCTAAACTTAACAGTATTTCCGACGGCCGACGTCAGTGTTGATTTACTGCAATTTGCGAAGCTACGTAAGCGATAATAATGCCTGTTTGGATAATGTTTTTATTTGATCAGGACCCTCAATTTATATTAACTGCTTATGCCAAAAAATAATTCTTTAGTTGATTCAGACAGGTGCGGAACTAGTCTATAAGTTCTAGAAAATTTCTTAAAATATTAGTCAATTGGTGTAAGGCTGTTTTTGACTGATCTAAAAAATACTGAGTGACCTTGTCTGTTTAATGTAAATAAAAGAATTTTGTGTAGGAATCATGTGTCAAAACATAAAAAATTACTATCAATCAATACAATAATTACTCGATAAAGTATATAGGGGTTTAAAGGGCGCCGATTATGAATTTAATCCAAAATGGTATATGTTTTTTACGGGGATTTCGTGGGTGGCTGATCACAAATCCGAGATGGGATTTTCAAAATTTAAGATGGCGAAAACCTAATAACCAAATTCACTTTATTGGGTCCACCATTTTGTATTTTGAAAATCAAATTTTAGTGATACCCAAAACCCCTGTATACCAAATTTGAAGCAGATTGGTTGATTTTCAAAGGATGCGTCCACCATATTTTATCAGCCATCTTGAGTTTTGCAATTAGCAACTACGAAAACCCTTAAATACCAAATTTATGCGAAAATCGGATGATTTTTTATATTAGATCCATGTTGGATTTTTTTAACCTTCCACATCAGATTTTAAGGGGTGTTCTTTTAAGTACCAATTTTTTCGAGCAAAAACAGCTCAGGGGATTTAGAATTTTTATGTTTTACAAGTATTTTTGAGGGGACTCACTCATTTTGTATATTAAAATTTATATATTATATACATATAAAATATATAAAAATATATATAATAATATATATATTATATTTTTATATATATATATATATATATATATATATATATTATATATATATATATATATATATATATATATATATATATATATATATATATATATATATATATATATATATATATATTATTATATATATATATATATATATATATATATATATATATATATATATATATATATATATATATATATATATATATATATATATATATATATATATAATATATATATTGGAATAATTTCTTAAGTATAGGTTTTTGTAGTAGTGTCAAAAACGACTATATTTTGTTATATCCTTCAGATCGAATATTAAATATTTAATTATAATTGTCATTATTTAAAATATTTTATATTTTAAATTGAACGCCCAATAAATATTTTTATTCTGCCAACTTTTCAATATATTGTTTACGGTATGTTTGCAGAACGGATACAAATATTAAAGGCCATTTGGGATTTTGCTTCATTTTTAGAGAGGTATTGTGCAGTATTTCCTTTACTCTGGAGCAACCCCAGTTGTAATGCGTAAAATATTTGTTTCCCAAATGAATATATTTATTTAAAACAATATTTTTAAGTAGTTTTAAAACGTTAACACTTAAAATAAAAACAGTTTTTATATGACCAGGAATTAACGCTTCTATACATATTTTTTACAATCAAAGTATTGGGTTTTTTCTTGTCACATCGTACACTTTTATGAGCAGAAAGACTAATCATGATCATTGCTTATGGTTACTAGTAACACATTAGTTGACTAGCAAATGTACCGCTCATAAATTAGTTTTTGCATTTTTAGCTTTTTTAACATAATAATGTTTTAATTAACAAACATAATAGCCAGCATAATATAAAAACTAGATAGCACTTTTACATACTAAAAAAATTGTTTAATTTTATTTGGGCCTGAAGTAATTTTATTTATTTTTTATTATTATTATTTAATTGATTCTTTTTAAAATAAACAGATGAGATTCTATTCTATGCATACTTCATTAATTCAAAAGGTAATATGTTAACCTCCATCAAAGCTTGATCAGGCAACTGACACTTTACAACAGACCCATCAGTTTGGATTCTGAATTTCCATGCTTATTAATTTACAAATCCATTTACTGACAATCTATGCATGCAACTGGCCTGTTGATTTAAAAATGTATATGTTGTTAGAAGTAGCACTCCTATAAATAATGTACAATATTTTTGCATGACCCAAACAAAAATAGATACCACTTAATTATTTTTTACAAAATAAAGTGTGTTTACTATTTGGAAGTAATAAGAAATAATTATAAAAATATTTTAATGTACTTATACGTACCAGATTGTTAAATAAGTTTTGTCGTTCGGTAAGAAAAACACGATTTTAGGGTTTAAAATACTTTTTATTATTTAATATAATTTTCCTGAATAATAAAACACTTGCTTTAGTGATCTTATTTATGGATTAAATCCCTGAAATGAGAATCCGGAAAACTGTCAAAATACACGTTCAAGGCGGCTATTATCTTTTTGTTAGATAAAAATCGTTGCTCACAAATAATTTTTTAAGGCTAAATTTGATAAAAAGAGTGGATGCTGGACAATTCGTACTTTAATTAACTACATTTTTGTTTTAATGTGCAATTTTTTAATGAAAAATTATTTTTTCTTTTGTACCGCCCCAAAAGGCAACAATAATAGTCTAAAAAACTTGGCCGATTTTTGGACCCCAACCTACTTAAGAGTCGAAGGACTGAATTCACACCATTCCTTAGCATGTTTTTTTATTATTCAGGTTTACTTTGGTAGAATCAGGCCTCATCCGTACTGATGAAAGGCACAAAATCCTTTTTATCTCTTCTATAACGCCTTAAATTATGCTGAGAAAGATGCATTCTTTATTAGCAAATGCGGCACTCACTATGCATAGTATAGTTATACGAATATTGGTGTCAGTTTACACTCGGTGATTCTTAGAATAAAAGTATGAAGTTTGTAAATTTAACTAATTTTTGTTCATCAAACTAGACTAACTATTTTCTTTGCTTATTTTGTTTTATTTGTGATTCAGGTACGATAAAATGATGCATATTTTATTAATTTTAAACTATAATTTCTGCAAATGGGACGGATTTTTACCCTAAATATTATTTCACTACAGCAGATTTAATTACAATGTAACTCCAAGAAATATATATGAATTTTAATGAAATTATCTGAGACCCTAGAGAAAACACACGCTTCGTACCCTTGCTACACAACAAGACAATAAATACGACATTTACTTAGCGCTTTTACACTTGGACAATACAAAATGAAATGAGCACAGAGTCTATTAATATTTGAAAACTCAAGCTATTGCATTACTAATATGTACAAGTTTCCCAAAAGAGCTTTGTGATGAAGTCCCGCAACTGTAACTTGGCCCACTAACACAAATACCTTATTCAACAACCTGGAGTAGGATATATAAGTACTAATAAACCTACACGGAAATACCTAACAAGGCAGACAGAGACAATTATTATGACAAATGATAAGTAACTTCTGAACCTTACTCTTTGTACTTCGTTAATTAAATTTATCATATCTTACTATTAAGGACAGAGTAAAACAATGGATTACAATAGGTTTAAGGATAATTTTTAAATAACTGACTAACGGTGTACCTTTTTATCGTTTACAATAATAATGTGACCTGTGCAATGCTGGTGTTTAACAACAACTGATTAACAGTTTTCTCCTAACGAATGCATTGTTTAAATTTCCTAAGTCTAGTAAAAATGGACAGTTTAAATTTATCATAAATTTCACTGTAATAGCAAACTATTTTGTACATTTTCTTTATTTGTAAAGTATTTTTATCCTTATATGTGTTTTACATTTACGATTAATTTTTTTGATGTACGTCATAATGTGACGTCAACCCTAAAAAAAAGAGTTTTACTATTCGCAATAGCAATTAATACGTTTATTGCAGTTAGAAGGACGTTAATATCATGGGCTTGAAACATGAACAATTGCTTTAACAGTAGTAAGCTCTTAAATAGGCTTGTATGGAAGCATTTTCGCTTGCTGCTAAAATAAATCTACTTAAAAGTTGTTAAAATATGCGTGACAATTTTAAAGGTTTAACTAAGTTTATTTATTAGTTTTATGTTCCTGTTTATTTTGTTTTTCACAAAAAGATGAAATTTTAAATTTATGTTGTTATAAAAATGATGTATGTAATAAAGATAAAGTTTAATAATGTGTTTTTTTAATTTTTTGCTAAGGATCAAATAGTTAACAAAATTTTATGTAAAGAGTTTTTCTCATTTTTTAAATATTTATTTGTAACAAATTGTTAATAAACAGCGATTTCCTTGCTTTGTTTTCTCGTTGAATAAGGGGTGGAGCTATTAATTTCGTAGCGTTATTTTTCTGGAAAGAGTGGCTTACCAATGAAACAAAAACAAATTTAATTTTGACTCTTTTAGCAAAATTTAAATATCTTATTACTACGGATGGGATTTGAGTCTATCACCATGATTTGAAATCAAAACAAAAGGAAAGGAGTTAGGTGGACCCAGTACTTTTGTTTCGAGCCGAGTTTGGGTTCGCAAATCGGGCAAGCATCAGTTTTTTAGGATTCAAAAGATTTTTTTATGGATTACCTTTAAACTGGTAAAACAATAAATCTAAATTAATATAACCATTTTTTTAGACCAGCTAAATGTAAAAATTTAAAAGAAAAAATCTGGTTTACACAAGAAATCATTTTTTATAAAGACAATGCACTCTCCCTCTCACAGCCCAAAAAAACATCGTGAAAGTCAGAGAATTAAAATACGAATATACAGATAGTTTTCTTCGACTTTTGGCTGTTCTCACATCTTAAAAAATTTATGCGTGGAAAACGATTTTCATCGAATGAAGAATATAGCAGCCGTGGTAACGTATTTCGACAGTCTTCCGAAGTCTTACTTCAGGGATAAAATACATAAATTATTACTGGATCAGGTGTATTAAAGTTCAGGAAGATTATACTGAATATTAAAATGTACTTAAAACCATACAAGTGTGCTTTTATAAAAACGACAAAATTTATTAAGCAACCTGGTATATAAACAAAATGAAGGAAAATTGAAAATTACACAACGCTTGTAACAATTTGTATGGGAACATTGCAAAAGAATTAACTTTTTGTTGTCCCTTTTATAAAGATTTTAATAAATAGGCATTTTTATTAAGAAACGTAATCATTATCAAACGTGTGAAAGGACATGAATTAAAATAAATAATAATTTGTTATTCAAGTAAAATAATAAAAAAAAATCCATATGAAATCGACTTTATAGATCACACAGTATATGCTCAAAAAAATATATATTAAACCTATTTAACTTTTGGTAAGGGTTCTATTTTTATTCTTGCTGGGTATATAAAGTAACCTTACTTCTCTGTTAGGAAGAAAATACCCAAACTGGTGTAAAGATCTTATTTAAATTGAGATGGTACAGCCTGCCTAACACACGTAAAGATTATGTTTCCCTAATCTTGAGTTATGTTCTGTATTTTACCTACCATAAATTTTCACAAATTTGGTCGATATTTCCGTGCTTGTGAATACGAAGGAAACGGAAGCTTTATGCATGTATATTATATGGAAATAACCCTATTTAATACGGATATTATGACAGGTATTAGGGTGTGATTCTGATTATGATATTGCCTAATAAAATACTTTGTTTAGATTTATAATATTAGTAATTTAGCATTCTTTTTAAATATAAGTTGTTTGTATTGCTTCGTCTGTATTTTGCAAAGCTCGATGTTTTACAAAGTAAGCAATATTATTTGTGATTTAAAATTATTCTGATTTAATTTTTACTAGATTTTAATTATAAGTAAAAAGAATACTATTTTTAAGAATATTGACGATTTTATTTGTCTTTAGGGATTGGCATATAAAAAAAATTACCAAGAAAATTAGATTTATGGTGGTAGATTAGTAAAATACATAATTTTACAATTTTCTTGATGTTAGACAAATGCGATCTTTGAATTTAATTTCCATTCTTAATTTTTTCTTGTATCTAACTTTATGATATAAAATTTTCTGAGTAGCGAAAACACTAATTGGAATATTGTGCCCTTGTCTGAAAAATAGCTTTTTTCAGAATACTTAACAGTGTTAGTATCATCCCAGAAAAGGCGCTTGTCTTGTTATTTACTACAAGGTTTTTACCTTGGCCCACCGCGGAGCTATTTCCAAAGTTTCTTATCTGAGAAACAACAACAGCATCTAATAGAACAACACGAAATGCTGCTCTCAAGCATCTGTTTAGAGTCTATCTGGAGAACCCCCGATCTTATAAATTTTTCACCTCCATCATACCCTAATAAAAAGAAGGCAGGCAAATAAGCCAAAGCATGCTAAATCAAGGGGATGTTTAGACCAGAATCATTCTGCGGAATTTTTGTTAATCTTTTTAAAATATTTATCAATAACGTATCATACTGATTCTTGCGTAGCTGGTGAATATAAACACCACGGCAACGGCAAGCAAAGACGTTTAATAAAAGCTTTTTACCATAGTGGTAGGTTAACTTTAGGTATATTTTAAGCTTACTCAGCACACAAAAAGAATGACTTCGAAAAAACCAAGGTTCTGTTAGCTGGTGAAAATCCAAAGCCAATAAGGAACATAAAGGAGCCCGTGAAATGTTTCTAAAATCAACTTAAAAAGACCGGTTTTACACGGCACTCTAAAATTGCATAAAGTTACCACAGTAAATCTGGTGAGGTTGCAGTGGAACAGTATCAATGTACCCAACTCTACCAGCAAATAACACCCATTTAAAGGCGTCAAAGCAATAGCAAAAGTTTATTACCAAATAAATATTTAATAAAACTTCATTATAATGATTTTGAAGGGATAAAATAACTGATCGCAAATGGCCGGTTGCGTACAGGAGTCTAACAGAATGTTCATTATACAAATATTTATGTACTAAGATTTAATACGTTAAAATTCCAATTCTAATATACAAGCTTTAAAACAAGTAATAATAATGTATTTTTTTTTGTAAATTACTGAAAAAACAAACCCAATTAAATTATAACGAATGCAAGCCTAAAAACATTTTGAAGAAATAAACCCAAATAGCATTTTATTAAATGAAACTAATAAAGTATTGACTGTTAAAGCTTACTCGAAAATTAAAGTGCTTTTACATCATAAAATTTAAATTACTTTCGATCTTATACTTTAAAGATTTGCTAAAACATGACTTCGCTCCCGATTACGTCTTTGATTCAATTTTTCGAAGAGGCACTAAAATTAATGGTTGATTTCGAAAAGCAAAGGGTAAAATGGTGTATTTTTATGATTTTCGTTAAGTTTGGCCCTTTATTTGTAGCTAGACATTGATGGTACACTCAAACTCTTATTAAATTTTAAAATGTATTTAATTTTGTAAAATATTTATTTCTAAATAAACTTTAAAATACTTATAAATAAAAATTTTAAATGTTTGAAGGAAACTCAAGTTATTTATGCCGGTTAGTTAACATTTACAATAAAATAATAATCTAACCAATATGTTACTAATATATCCATATTAAGAAGGAATCTTAAAAATCAGTATCAATTTCGTTAAAACACAACATAAGTTAAAAAAGATGATAACTGTACACTTGTAGGTAATTCCACTTAAAGTGTTCCAAGGTTGGTTACATGACCATTTTTAAAAATATTAAAATTTTACAATTTGCTTTCCCTATACCTCAAGACCTAAAACCATTTTTTTTTAATTTTTAACTCGAGCAGTTTACTTATGGCAGCCATGTTGGTTTCGATGCACGCGCTTAATTTTGCGATTGTAAGAGTTTACAAAAATATTTACAACTTCAAAAGTACGACCGATCGGTCTATTGTGGATCACACCCTTCTATATTTCTTCCACCAGGTCCAGACTTCTAATAAATCTGATGATTCTGTTGGGAGAGAGATCTTTCACCTCCCCCGGCAACAAGGTGTCATTGCTGAGGATTGCGAATCTTAGTCGTGCCATTGCTGGGCACGAACACAGTATGTGTTCTGCCAATTCATCACCCTCCATGCACATGCGGCACTCGGCGTCTTCCGCTAGGCCGATCTTGTGCATGTGGTATTTCAATCTGCAGTGTCCTGTGTACAGTCCCACTAGAGTTTTAAGGTGTACCCTTGATTGCTCCAGTAGTTTGACAGTACATTGTTGGTTCGGTGGGCTTATGAAGGCCTTCGAGTGTCTGAGACCCGGAAGTCCATGCCAGTACCGAAGATTTTTTCTTTGTGTCCAAGCTGATATGAACTTCTTGGTCATTCCATAAGATATACCGATGACCGGTTCCGGCCCTGTGAATTTTGTTTCCGCCCCTTTTGGCAAGGAGGTCTGCGGATTCATTACCCTCTAGGCCGGTGTGTCCAGGTATTCACAGTAGTGTAACCTTATTGTTTTGACCCAGTTTGGTCAGCGCATCCTTGCAATTCCAGACGGTTTTCGAATTGCACCGGCTGGATTCGAGAGCCTTAAGAGCTGCTTGACTATCGGAAAATATTTTAACGTGTGCAGTGCCGATCAACCAGCGATCTAGCACACATCTCAGTAGCAAATACCTTCGCTTAAAATATGGTTGCGAGAGTGCCCAGACTGAAGGAAAACTCTGCCCTCGGCCTCTGTCCATATATTCCAGCTCCAACACCGTCCTTGGTTCTGGCGCCGTCGGTGTACCAACAGATGTCAGCCCGGAGCAGGTCGGTCGTTTTTCGACTCCAGTCCTCCCTTTGTGGGTAGACTACACTGTAGAGCCGGTTGTAATTGGTTACTGTAGGCATTATGTCTGAGGGCATTCACAGTCTGTCACAGGTCAGGACATTCCTGAGGAGACTGGTGCTCTCCATATGACACGCCTGCAGTTTGTTACTGAACGTTTGATAGAGTCTGTAGGTTGCCCACCTTGCCTCTCTCTCCAAGTTAATATGCAGAGGAGGCAGTCCTAGGAGGGCTTCCATGGCCGCCGTTGGTGTCAAGCGCAGCGCGCCCGTGATCATTAGTCAGCCGCTGCTGCCCCTTGCGCCACCATGCCACAGAGCCATACGTGATCATTGGTCTTATGACTGTCACGTATAGCCAGTACATCTGTTTTGGTTGCATGCCCCAGGATTTGCCACAGATCCTGCGGCATGTCCAAAAAGATAGGGTCGCCTTACGGGTGACTTTTTCTAAATGCGAATTCCAGCTAAAAGTGCTATCTAGGATTAACCCCAGATATTTTGCTTTTTTCGCAAATGGTATTGTTTCACCTTGCAGAGTTGGTGGTCTCAAGTTAACCAGGTTTTTCTTTCGGGTGAAGGCGACAATAACCATTTTTGAGGGTTTATTGTAATTTTTCCCTTTGACACCAACTTTGTGTGGTGTTTAGTACTTCTTGAAGGATGTTTGAAATCATCTCATCAGAGTTTCCTTTAATTAGAATGACTAGATCATCTGCATATGCCTGCAGATCGATCTCCCAGAGAGAGAGTATGGCCAGCAGGTCATCCACCAGGAGCAACCACAGCAGGGGGGATAGAACCCCTCCCTGCGGGCACCCCCTGGCGGCCCTAAAATTGATCATCTCCCCCTGCTTATGGGTGGTCATGTTTCTGTTTTCTAACATGGTCCTGATCCAGTCACATATGACCGGACTGATCCCTCTAGAAGCTGCAGCCTCATACAGGGAGTCAGGTAAACAATTGTTGAAAGCTCCTTCAATATCTAGAAATGCAGCCACCACCATCTCCCTTTGTTCCAGAGAGCTGGCGATGTTTGCCACCAGGTTGTTGAGGGCTAATTCTGTTGATTTACCCGTCTCGTATGCATACTGGTGTGTGTTAAAGGGGTGAACCTTGAGTGGGCCATCCCTTATGTGGACATCCAGTATTTTTTCCAGACTTTTCAACAAAAAGGAGGTTAGACTTATTGGTCTTACCGACTTGGGGGTCGATCCATTCCGACCCACCTTTGGTATATATATTACCTTAGTTGCCGACCAGGTATGTAATTCCACACTAGGCTAGCTCTAAAAAGTCTTATTAGAGAGGGTAGCATCACATCCAGACCGACTTGTAACAGTGCTGGAAAGATACCATCTTCACCCGGCGATTTATAGGGGAGGAATGAGCCCACTGCACCCCGTAACGCTGTGCTGTCTTGTTGGAAGTCAGTCAGACGATTTTCTGGCTGCCTATCTAGTATTAGACTTCCTGGGAAGTCTAATACTAGATAGGCAGCCAGTTGGTAATATAACCATAAAGAATAAACTAACACTTTAATTTTTATGAATTTGAAAAAAAAATATTTTTGGAAAAATCCCGATTTTTTATAATTCCGATACGATTTAAGATGAAAATCTGAAATTCACAAAAAATTACTGTCCTTATGTATTTATTTCTAGAAAATGAAAAAAATAGTGTGTTTAAACTAAGAAAAAAAGTTTTAACACCTTAAACACCTTGCACAACCACACAAAAAATCAGTTTAGAGATTTAATTTAATACATTAATATGCTTTATGTTGTTAAAACAAATTTTGCGTAAAAATTCATCCGCTGGCTTCATGTTACGCCAGCCTTGTGACCATACTGAACCATAAAACTATCTTGTTAAGAGATGCCTAATGTTTCCTCAATTTTGATGGTGGTGATAAACCCAAAATTAAAAAAGCATCATCCCACATTTCAGTATCCTCATGTGGATCAGTATATTGCTCTTGGTCTCTTCATATTCTATTAATTTTTATTTTGCTTAAATAAAATAACCTTAAAATAGTTGATATATAAAGATTTTTCAAGAATTAAATTTAAACTAAGTTATGTCCACCATCATAATTGAGAAAACATCAGACATGTCTTAACAAGATAGTTTCATGTTTAGGCATCTCTTGTGCCAAAAATTATCGCTCGGAACTGATTCTTTGTCATTTTCAAGGTGTTATAACTCTTTTTTGCACTGCAATATATAACAGTTTTTTTTTAAATTTTGCATATGCATAAGAACTGCTATATATGCAAATTTCAGATTTCTATCCCCAACCCAATCGGAGTTATATAACGTCAAAATAAAAGATTTAAAAACATTTTTTTTTGAAATTCGTAAACATTAAAGGGTTCGTTTATTAAAATTAACATTGTTTGTGGTATACTACTATCATATACAAAGAAATAAAAAAAAATCAGGATTGACTCTCCTTTAACTTGAAAAAATATTACAAAAATTAAAATAGCTGGTGATTTTTACATAGATTACATAGAACAAAGAAACATAGGTAAATAAACAACTGAGGCATTATTTTTCCTTGCTTAGTAATAAACAGAATGGTAATTATTTAATCCTTTTTTATAGGTACATATTATGTTAACTTTTACAATCGCCAAAAAATTAAGTCTCGCGCTGCAGGGTAAAAAACCTAAAGAGTTTCATTTCTTTTAATAATGGTCTAGCAACCAATTTTTTTACCACTTTAGACGGATTGACCCCTGTGTGTATATGAAATAATCAAAAATAAAATAAAAAATAAGTAAAAAATTTGCTCTGTACAGGGTTATTCAACGAGGACGGAACAGAACTATAGCTGCGGCTTTTCTCGTCTTAAAAAAGTTGTGAATTGGAGCAAAAGAGATATAGCGTAAAGTTTACTTTTTCTTAATGGGACATATTATTTGTTCGTTTTTAAAAGCGTCTCTTTTTTCGATACCTTTTGCTAAGAAAAATTTCGTATTTATTTTTGCTGCTCAAATAATTTTATTGCGTGTTACTTTAACAAATGTATTGAAAGTAGTAATAAACGCTTTTTTTGGCAAGATATTGATTTCTTGTGTTTTAGCATTTTAAGTATCCTTTATAACCTTTTTTATGTTCTAATTTAAATCGCAAATTTATATAACAATTTAAATTAATTCCACTGTTACTAAAACTAAACATGAAATCCTTTTTAGTAAAACGTCTCGAAAAAATTAGATGCCTACAAAATCAAATCAATAAGTAAGGTGTCCCATTAAGAAAATGTAATTTTATATTGTATTTCTTTTGTTTTCATTTAAATTATTTTCCTAAGTATTTCTTTAGATTTTACCGAAAGAAAATTACAATTTCACATTTTTTAAAATACGGACCTACTTAGTCCTCGTTAGATGACCCTGTATATAATAAACAATTTTATTTATTTTTCAATAACGTCATTTGTGTATGTTTATATCAAATAATATATTATGTACGTGTTAATATATTTTTTGAAATAAATTACTTTTTTAGCATAAATTAAATTTTTGGCATTATTCGGGAAATAACATTAAACCAATAATAAATATTCGAAACTAGAACAGCTTGCATAATACTTGTATTTTAAAATTCGGCTCATGAAACAACCCACTATATTGGTTAACATATTTAAATTTTATATTGCCGATACATAAACTGTTTAAATAAATAATGATATGTAATCAAAAACAGATTTTTTATTTTATATTATAATATGAGTTAAACAATAAATTTCTGTTAAATTTATATTTGTTAATAATAATTTATTTTTGCTATAGCAAGTGATCACCACCGATTTTTTTACGTGAGTAAAGAACTGCCATTCTTTTTCGGGAAAAAATGCGTTAGCCCAGAAACACACTGGCGTTTATTTAACGCACGTTTAAAAATGCGCCATGGCACGCTGCAGCATTTCAATGAAAACATCATTATGCACACACCAGACATTACGACGTGCGCGATGAAAAATAAAGCTAACTTGATCGCTAAAAATGGTATCTGTGATCTGTCAAAATTGACATCTTTTTACCTGCTGTAAAAAGCTGAAACATATGCAATGCATTACGATACCGAAGTATACAGCTATTACTGTCACCCAAGTGCTACTTTTGTATTTTTATTCGCAACATTTTTGGGTTTTCAGACATGTTTAATATTTAAATCAACATAATAATAATGTTTATTTGTAAATGTGTAGAAGTTATTTCAAATATGCGTCACTTCTGTTAAATATATATATATATATATATATATATATATATATATATATATATATATATATATATATTATATATATATATATATATATATATATATATATATATATATATATATATATATATATATATATATATATATATATATATATATATATATATATATATATATATATATTATATATATATATATATATATATATATATATATATATATATATATATATATATATATATATATATATGGACCGATACCCAAAAATTTATTACCTTTGTTGTTTAACTGGTCGGCCAAGACTTCCCCCTCCTTATTTTTTTTATATATATATATATATATATATATATATATTTATATATGTATATATACAGGGTCCTGCATCCCCTTCTTATGTAGCTCATTTATTATTTACTGTGAAATTTTCATATTTTGCAGATGTTACCTTTAACCCACGTGATTTCAGGAAAATAATTTTGGTTATACAGGGTGTCACAAAAAAGTGTGACTCACATGGTGCATTTTTTTAAATGAAACACTGTATATTTTTTGTTTATTTAGGTACCTCCGTGGTTATTTATATTCCTTCAAAATTTTGTCAACATGGTTCAGTAATCAGAGAAAAAAATAAAATATAAAAATGTTTTGCACCATATAATTTAAAAATAAATAAAAATAAATATGCTTGATTAATAAAATTAAACAAGGAACTTATTAATAAAGTAATATTACTCTTATCATGTTTATTAATTTAACTGTACAGGGTGCAAAATTTGTTCAAACTCTTCAAACTTGAAAGCACTTTATTTTTTTCTTATTTTTAAATATAACCCCTGTATATTTTTGGTTTTCGGAATTAAACAAACATTTTCTAATTATAACGCTATCGAAATTCCTAACACATTAATGTTATTGTTGAAAACTCATTTTGGCATTTTTTAATAGTAATACCATTGAATAAAAATGATAGGTGGCTATGAAAAACAATTTATTGACATTAGAGTTTCCTAATAATTAATTTAATTTACCTAAATCTTACCAAAAGTATTAAAAATTAAAAATAAATAATTATTTAACATTTAAAGGTTTTTCTTAAATTAATTTAATTTAATTAATAAATATTAACAATTTACTCGAATTTTTAGAATACGTCAAAATAAGATTTTGTTGTTTGTGTGAGTTAAATAAACTCCAATGTCAATAAATTGTTTTTCATAGCCACCTCACTTTTATTCAATGGTATTACTATTAAAATAGATACGAAAATGAGATTTCAACGAATAACTTTGAATGTGTTAGGAATTTCGATAGGGTTATAATTAGAAAAATGTTTGTTTTTTAATTCTGCATCTAACGACCCAAAAATATACAGAGGCTTATATTTAAAATAAGAAAAATGAAGTGCTTTTAAATTTGAAGAGTTAGACACTAAATTTTGGACACACTGTACAGTTCGAATTAACCAAACATGACCTAAGCACTGATATTATGTTACTTAATAAGTTCCTTGATTAATTCTATTAATCAAGCACTACTGGTATTTTTATTCATTTTTAAATTCAATGGTGCAAAACAGTTTTTTTTATATTTAATTTTTTTCTCTGAAATTACTGAACCGACATTGACAAAATTTTAGAGAAAGATAGATGACTACAAGAGGTCCCTAAATATACAAAAAATACACAGTGTTCCATTTAAAAAAATGCACCAATGTGACGTCACACTTTTTTGTGACACCCTGTATAACCAAAATTATTTTCCTGAAATGCACCTACAAAATATATGTTAATCCACTGCATTAAAATTACGGAGATTTTTTAAAGTTTTTCTCATGGTGGAGTATCAATTTGATGGTATTGTTAAAAAGTGGCAGCATTTAGAGATTTAAGTACTTTTGTTGATTAAAATTTTTCTTAAATATGTTATTCTTATTATTATTTAAATTTAATAGTTACGTAATATGCTAGAAATCAACTGAGTAGATTGTAGTATAATTTGATTAAATTTTTTGTATCGGTTTTTGCGTTTACTGTATTTTTTCGTTTTTGTATACATATCATTTCCTGAAATTCTCTTTTTTTTAGATTACAATCAGTTTTCAGAATTTTTGTGTTATTGAACTCAAATGAATGGTTTTGTTCTTGTGTGTGATTTGTGAGACCCTGTTTTTTTTTTTTTTTGTCGTATTTGTGGGCATTAAGTCTGTTTTTCAGATACTGGCTAGTTTGCCCAATGTACACATTTTGGCAGTTTTTACAAGGGATCTCATAAATTATATTACTTTTTTTATTTTTGTCAATTTTGTCTTTTAGATATCTGAAATTTTGTTTAAGAAGATTGTGCCCCTTATGAGCCACTGTTATATTTTCTTTTTTGAATAGTTTTTGCAGGTTTTCAGATAATTTTGGTAAGTATGGTAAAGAGAGATGAGTTGTTTTGGCACTATTTTTTTGAGGTTTTGGTGTACTATTATAAAATTGATGAATCCTTTTTTTTTAAATAGAGTGTATAAGATGTTCTAGATAATTATTTGATCTTAAGGCATTTTTGGCTTTTTCGATTGCCTTTCTTCTAAAATTAGGATCACTCAATTTTATAGCCCTATCGGCAAGACCTATGATAAGTGATTTTTTTTTGAGATAAGGGGTGTTGGGAATTAAAATTTAAATATCTTGCTGACCAGGTTTCTTTTGTGTACCTTTCCGTTTTTTTTGTCTTTATTGTGTAACGTTAGATCAAGAAAGTTAATTTTGTTGTGTTTTTCTACTTCCATTGTAAACTGCAATTTATTGTGGTAACTGTAAAAACGTTTTAAGAGGTTGTCTAACTTGTCTTGTGGAGCGGATGTTATGCAGTCGTCAACATACCGGAAGAAAAATGGTAGGTGAAAGTCTAGTTTCGTATTTATGATGGTTTCCTCAAGATCTTCAAGGACTAGCTGTGCTACTACACTTGAGAAAGAGGACCCCATAGCACATCCGTCGATTTGTTTGTAATACTTGCGGTTATATAAGAAATAGGTCGAATTTAATGTTTTTTCGACAGCTTCTAAGAAGTCTTCTAGGGGAATATCTGTGTGTAATTTTATTTGACCCCACTTTTTTTTAATAATGTCTTTGGCCAGGTTTATAGGGATATTTGTGTAAAGTGAAACCACATCTAAGGATATGAGTAAATGATTTTCTGGTAGACTAATTGATTTAATTTTTTCCTTAAAATGCCATGAGTCTCTTATATAATATTGATTTCGGTTTATTACATTATTAAGATTATTTTTATGATATTTTGAAAGTTTTTCAAAAGGTGATTGTGTACATGATACGATTGGTCTAAGTGGTATTCCGTTTTTATGTAGTTTGGGTAAACCGTATATTCTAGGTGGAATTGCGTTGTGGATCTTTGGGTTTTTAGCTGTAGTAGGTAATATATAGGTTTTATTTTCCCAGTGTGAGATTATGCCATTACTTGCTTTTTGGTGGTGCTATACACTCTATTTTTAAAAAAAGGATTCATCAATTTTATAATAGTACACCAAAACCTCAAAAAAATAGTGCCAAAACAACTCATCTCTCTTTACCATACGTACCAAAATTATCTGAGAACCTGCAAAAACTATTCAAAAAAGAAAATATAACAGTGGCTCATAAGGGGCACAATCTTCTTAAACAAAATTTCAGTTATCTAAATGACAAAATTGACAAAAATAAAAAAAAGTAATATAATTTATGAGATCCCTTGTAAAAACTGCCAAAATGTGTACATTGGGCAAATTAGCCAGTATCTGAAAAACAGACTTAATGCCCACAAATACGTCAAAAAAAAAACAAAACAGCTCTCACAAATCTCACACAAGAACAAAACCATTCATTTGACTTCAATAACACAAAAATTCTGAAAACTGAAAGTAATCCAAAAAAAAGAGAATTTCAGGAAATGATATGTATACAAAAACGAAAAAATACAGTAAACGCAAAAACCGATACAAAAAATTTAGGCAAATTATATTACAATCTACTCAGTTGATTTCTAGCATATTACGTAACAATTAAATTTAAATAATAATAAGAAAAACATATTTAAGAAAAATTTTAATCAACAAAAATACTTAAATCTCTAAATGCTGCCACCTTTTAACAATACCATCAAATTGATACTCTACAATGAGAAAAACTTTAAAAAATCTCCGTAATTTTAATGCAGTGGATTAACATATATTTTGTTAATATACCATAGATGTTGCTATCGTGAATTGTTACAAAGAAATAAATACCTTAATTTAAATTAAAAAAAAACAAAAATAATACTCATAACGGCTGATGCCTTTTATTAAGAAATTTTAATTTGTGTTGCTATGTTTGTAATATATGTATATAATAATCGTTTGAGTGATCGTTTAAAAATGTGTGTTTATGTTGAATTTTAACACTGACGACTCATGGAAATCTCTACTAATAAGGTAACTATATTAATTTTGTAATTAGTCACAGCTCTATTGTGTTTTTCTTATATATATATTATATATATATATATATATATATATATATATATATATATATATATATATATTATATATATATATATATATATATATATTTTTAAATATATATATATATATATATATATATATATATATACATATATATATATATATATATATATATATATATATATATATATATATATATATATATAATATATATATATATATATATATATATATATATATATAATATATATATATATATATATATATATAATAATATATATATATATATATAATATTATATATATATATATATTTTTATATATATATATATATATATATATATATATATATATATATATATTATATATAAAAAATATATATATATATATATATATATATATATATATATATATATATATATATATATACATTTATATATTTACTTTTCACCATTTAAAATTTTATGAGTTTTTGGTAGTGAATAAATTTGGAAAGCATTACACAATTTGCTATTGTTTTTAATTTTATTCATTAAAATTACAATTAAGTTTTTAAAAACATTGTCTTTAGACACACATATTTAAGTGTGTGTCTAAAACACATATATAAGTGTGAGATTTTAAATGTGTGTGTCAAAAAAAACAATGTGTAGTCTAGTAGTGTTTTAAAACTTTTTGATTGTAATTTTTAAAATTTTTGAGATAAAACTTGAAAAAGCACAATATAGTGCGAAACGTGTGCTGAATGCTTCCAAATTTATTTGTCAACCTATCCCAAGACAACTCTTTTAAAAAAAAAAAAAATATATATATATATATATATATATATATATATATATATATATATATATATATATATATATATATATATATATATATATATATATATATATATATATATATATATATATATATATATATATATATATATATATATATATATATATATATATATATATATATAGGTGACAAGGAAATATACCCTTTATTTTCTTGAATGAAAATATATGGCTTTCAAATTTTGAGATGTTATATTATATTTTAAGATGCATATTTTGAATATTATAACATGTGTCTATCACTTCCGGTTTAACCGGAAACGACTTTAATTTTGATTTTTTCAATGGAACACCCTGTATATTTTTCAGAATTTGGATTCCATGGATCATTTCTGATATAAAATCTATATTATGTCCAATACCTATCTCTGCTTGTTTTTAAGAAAATGGCGATTTAAGATGACCAAACTACCGCACATTATGCAGTTGTATGGGAAAACAAATAAATGTTATAAAAATTTATTATGTTTAATTTAATTCTTCCCATAGACCCTATCTATAAAGAACTTGTTTATTATTACTTCAAAAATATTAATGCAACAACCTGTATATTTTTAAAAATTTGGATTCTACGGGTCATTCCTGATATAAAATCTCTATTATATCCTATACCTATCTTTGTTAGTTTTTGAGAAAATGGCGATTGAATATGTCCAAATTACCGCACATTATGCAATTTTCTCAAAAACTAACAAAGATAGGTATATGATATAATATAGATTTTATATCAGGAATGAGCCATAGAATTCAAATTTTAAAAAATATACAGGGTGTTGCATTAAAATTTTTGAAGTAATATTATTAGAAAAGTCAATTTTCGCAGCACTTCCGGTAAAGCCGGAAGTAGTTTTATTATGGCCTCCACAGATGGGGTCTTTAAATAGAATTAAATTAAACATAATAAAATTTTATAACATTTATTTGTTTTCCCATAAAACTGCATAATGTGCGGTCGTTTGGACATCTTCTATCGCCCTTTTCTCAAAAACAAGCAGAGATAGGTATAGGATATAATATAAATTTTATATCAGAAATGATCCGTGAAATCCAAATTCCAAAAAATATACAGGGTGTTCCATTGAAAAAATCAAAGTTGATGTCGTTTCCGGTTAAACCGGAAGCGATAGACACGTGTTATAATATCCAAAATCGGCACCTTATGATATAATATGTCATCCTAAAATTTGAAAGCCATATGTTTTCATTTAAGAAAATAAAGGGCTGGGTATATTTGTTGTCACCGGTATATATATATATATATATATATATATATATATATATATATATATATATATATATATATATATATATATATATATATATATATATATATATATATATATATATATATATATATATATATATATATATATATATATATATATATATATATATATATATATATATATATATATATATATATATATATATATATATATATATATATATATATATACATATATACTAAGCATTTTACTAACAAATACATAAACATAGGTAGGAAAAGTAGATTTTTTAAGGTTTTTTCTAATATTTAATAAAAATCATAAAAAAGTACCTTTTCCGTCGGTAACTTCAACTTTAAACGTGTTTTGTTTTTGTTATTTTCCTAAATAATGCTATTTTAGACATATTTTGGAAAAAGTATCAATTCTGACCGACAACAGGTGTCATTTTAGCCAGAGAGTGTATATGTTTTTTTTATCGAATTTGAAGCACAAACTAATATTATAAAAAATTATTTAAAATTAATATTTAAAAAAAATATTCCAAATGATGCGGACTCTTTTGAAAAACGCTGTATGTTTTCGATACATTGACATCTTAGTAATTTATTTTGATTTTTTATTTTTTTAAGAAATAAGACATGACCTTGAGAGTTCCAGTAAATTTATAGGCTGCCTTACTCCTCAAATTTCAAAAAACATGTTTAGAATTAGTTTTTCAAGGACATAATACAAAATTTTCTACAAAAACCTGTGCAACATGTATTATTTAAAAACTACGTAAGGGTAGAACTATACTGGCGTTTTTGTGACACAAATTTAGCCAAACAAATCACGTACAGCTAAAACTGAATCAGCTTTTTCCACACACACACACCTCAGATAAACAAATTACGTACTACTTTTTATATCCTTTGCTGTTTTTATCAAGATTGTTGCAAACTTGGTTATCTCTTATGGTAATAAATTTTAACAACAATGAGTTTTTATTTTACTTATTTACAAAAACAAACCTTATTTGTAAGAAAATTTATTCAGGCGCTCCACGAGCGATGCCTGTACGAAAAAGCACTTTCTTAGTCGTACGGGTTGAGTAAATTAGGTTATTTTACGTAATAATGTTATTTCCTATTGAGTTTTAATAAAACAAGTTCTGATTTTGCTTAGATATGCATATTACTCAAGTTGGTCAGGGTTCGAATTAAGTAGTAAGTTTTTTGTTGAAGGTGTGTGTACCACACTTTAGAAAGTTATGGTGTGGGATATCATTTTTAAGGGCTTTAGGTCTCCTTTATGTGGAAGTGGAAGTAACATGACCACATATCAGTTCGTCCAAGAAATTCTGGAACTCAACTTATAACATATCTCAAAATACTCCTAGATTAGATTTTTTTGCAAGGTAATACCAGACCACATGTAGTCAGATTAACAATGGACTACTTTTACGTGGCTGAAAGTATTTCCTTACCATGGCCTCCAAGATTTTCTGATTTATACCCAAAGATACATGTATGGGTTACTATAACTAAAGGAATCCTAAAAAGCCTTCTAAAATAGTGGCTGCATTTCGACATGCACTTAAAGAGAATAGAATGATATACATCAAGAGGATACTGACCATCTAACCAGCATCGTGGCGCATCAACAATATATTAAAAATAAAAACCCACCAAACTAAGTGATCTTTCTCCAAATTTTTTTTTAATTATTATTTACCTTCCTTCTGAACATTTATACAAAATATTATAAAAACATAATAATTTTTATTGGGTGTTTGGATTTTCATATCACTTGGTATATAAAGTAATATAACTTTTCCGTAAGTTAGAAAATAACCAAAGGGGTATAAAGATACTGTTTAAATTAAGATTGTACAGCCTGCCGTAGTACGCATAAAGATTATGTTTCCCTAATCTTGAATTATGTTGTGTATTTTACCTACCATAAATTTTCATGAATTTGTTAAATGATTTCGTAGTGTAAATGAAAAAGAAAAAGAAGTTTTATACATTAATATTATTATTAAAAATTATAATAAGTGTAATATATCCAACCGAAAATATCCATATGAATTAAAGGGTTTATTAACCATTTGGTTAAAATTAACAGAATTATGAGCTGTCGTGCTTTTATAATATATAATATAAATCTATACGTAAATGTTAGCAAGTCATTTTGACAAACATCATTAAAATTATCTTTAATATACGTTACTCCTTACTATATTTTATTAAAATAATAATAATATTAATAATAATAATATTTATTATCTCAAATATAAATACAAATTTGACAAAGGTAAGAATGTCCAACATATGTCGTAAAGCGGACTCGGGTGAGACTTAGTTGGAGAAACAATAAATCATTTACAATAAAACCATAACTTAATCCTAGTTAGAAGAAGAAAATGTTTAGTAATAATAATACTAAATTTTTACAATAGCAAGGGAGTGCAATTCGAGAACAGAACAATGTTATTTAATAATAATCTAGATAGGACTGACCACAATCAGACACTGAACAGTTACTCTGAGAGCATATTTATATCACAGTTAATTACCTTATATCACAGTTAATTTTCCACAGCAGCTAAAATCACAGCTATGTGAATAGACCATGCAGATGCCCCCGAATACTGGAGGCCGAAAAAGCTGTTTAGCTTCCCCTTAAATGACTTTACAGATGCCTAGTAGTTGACCACAATATCTTTAGATGGAACGAAATAAAGTTTAATATTTTGGCAGCCATTATAAAAATTTATTTTTGTATTAAAGTTTTATTTGTAAAAGGTATCTCAAATAAAATTTCCAAGTCCTATCTTTTTTTTATCTTTGGACAGTCCACGAAGCCTAAGGCCTAAGTACTAAAGTACCGTGGGTGTGTTAAGTGTGGTGAGAGGGAGTTTTTTCACACAGCACTTAAATATTTGGAGACTGGGAGGAGAAGAAAAAACTTTTGCGAGTAGCAGGTTCCATAGCCTGGACACTCTAGGAATGAAGGAACGAAGATATCGGAAAGTTTAGGGCCTCTCTAGTTAAACTGTAAAAGGATACATAAAAGTTGCACTACGTGTTGCTCTGTTGGGAGCTGCCAGGGGAGGGATTATACTGGCCAATTCCTCTAAGCAAAAGCCGTGAAAATACCTATAGAAGAGCAACAGATCCCCTACAGCTTGACGATGGGCAAGAGGAGAAAGCTTTTCTGTAAGCGTGGGATCATTAATTAGACGAACAGCTCTTCTTTGAGTGGAGTCCAGAATGCTAAGTATTGTAGGAAACGCCATTCCCCAGACATAAGAACAATATTCTAAAAAGGGTCTGGTTTGGGATACATACAGAGTATACAGATTGGAAGAGGAATAATACGTTTTGACTCTAAAGAGCAATCCAAGCTTTTTTGAAGCTGCTGAGGTTATGAATGTAATGTGCTTGTGCCAGTTGAGGTTATTTTTAAAAGCAACGTCGACAAGATTAAACGACTCTTTGTAATGCGTAACGGATGAGCATTGGCAAAACTTTTTTCGCGACAGCGAACATGACTGTGTTTTGGAGGCAATAAACTGAACAAGATTTTTGAAGCCCCAATCTAAGATAAGTTGAGGTCTTGTGAGAGAGACATCCGCATTGACTCACGCTTGGTTTTTAAATCAGGCTTATTGACTGGCTTGAGAAATTGAATGTTAGAGTAGAAGGTACTATCGTCAGCCAAACTATAAATGGGACTGTTTGTGTGAAAGAGAGAAGATCGTTAATGTGTAGACGGAACAGAGTGGGTGCCAGTACTGAGCCCTGGGGCACCCTAGCATTAATTTAGTAGAAGCTAGAAGAATGACCATCTACAATAACTGATATACGTCGATTAGAAAGAAAACGGGGAGCCTTGAGCAAAGCTTAGGTGAAAGACCGTAGGAAGGAAGTTTGTTAAAAAGCCCATCATGCCAGACCTGATCGAAACCTTTGGATATATCAGGAGCAACGATCTGGGATTCACCAAGAAACTCAAGGGTCTTGTTCCAGTTGTGTGAGACAAAGGAAAGAACATGAGCTGTGGATCTTCTGTGACGGAATCCATACTGTCTGTCATGTAAGATCTTGTGTTTTTCCAGATTCTTCAAGATTTGAAAATTATTGAATTTTTCCATTACTTTGCGAACAACAGAAAAAAGAGATATAGGTCTCTAGTTAAAAGGGAAAATTTTGCATCCTCTCTTGGGGACAGGTTGCACACATGCAGCTTTCCCGCTCTCCGGAAAAATGCCCGTGCCGAAGCACATTTTTTTCAGACGATTGCTGGTATACCATCCAGCCCAGACGATTCTTTAGTATTTAGAGAAAAAAGAATACGCTTGACCTGTTTAACTTTAAATATGATTTTGGACATTTTATGAGGAACAAGGGCAACTGTTGAATGAGGAAAAAGAATAGGAGAATTAAGGGTAGCATTGGCAGCCAACTGTTTGGAAAATAGTTTGGCTTTTCCTTTAGAGGTAAAGTTTTGACTGATATTTTTGGCAAAGGTCCAGAAGGCTTTACTGCCATTCGAGCAGAAGAGGACTTTATCTTTTATCTGATTGTGAAAACGGTCTTTTGCTTCTGAGATTGTCTGATTATACTGATTTTTTGCTTCGACGCTAGCATGTAGATTTTTGACATTAGGGTTTTGGAAAAACTTTTTGTGGGCTTGAAATTTTAAAAGCCTGGCTTTGTCACAGGATTTAGAAAACCACGGTTTTTTTGGTTAGGGAATATAGGTCTCAATGCCCAGTTGAATTGTTTCGGTAATTCACATATTTTGGAAGGATTGTGAGTGAAAAAGCAGGTTGAATCCCAAGGGTAGGCGGCAAGGAAATCTCTCAGACCGTCCCAGTCGGCCGAGTTGTAGTGCCAGACGGTTCGTGGCGGCATGCGTTCAGTTGCTTCAGAATATGTAAGTATGATACGGTGACCAAACCATGATCTGAGCGACCAAGGGGAGCAGTTACTGATGCTTGGTAGAGTTCGGGGGTGGAAGTAAGAAAAAGATCTAGGACAGGGGTGGCCAACCGGTCGATCGCGATGTTCGACCGGTTGATTGCGACTGTTGGTCCAGTTGATCCTATCAAGGCAAAAAATATAAATACGTAGAACGGACTGTATTTACCTATGCTGTATGTAATTGGTAGATCGCACAGGGTGTCGTTAGTGAACAGTAGATCTTGGATCTAATCAAGTTGGTCACCCCTGATCTAGGGGGTTAGAATTATGGGTGGGAAGCCTAGGATAGTAGGTAGGTTACATAATTAAATTGGTGAGCAAGTTGCTGTTTGCGAATTTTTCGCCTGCTCTGCCTTGTGTGTCAGTTTTTGTAGAGCCAGCCAGTCCTTATTATGAACATTAAAATCCCCGAGGACGATTACTTCGGCCAATGGAAACTGGGAAATAATAGTGTTGATCTTTATTAAGAGGAAATCAAAGACCTCGGTATGAGAATTCTCAGATGGAGACCGGTATATACAGTAGATGAATTTGGTAGAATATCTGAAAGTAAGTTTAAGCCAAAGAATATTGGGCCTACCCGATTCGAAGTTAGAAACTCTAGCACAAGCCAGGTCGTTGAGAACGTAAGCACAAACGCCGCCATGGGGTCGAAAAGATGAAATGAGTTCATAACCTGGAAAAAGGAGGTGGTTGTTTGATGTGTTGGTACTTATTTGCGTTTTGGTAAGAAAAAGGCACGTGGGGTTGGGAAGATTAAAGGTAATGGTAAACACAGTTTACGTTGGAGCTAACCCACATATATTTGTGAATGATATCAGACTTTTCGATGGCGGCCCTCCAAATGCACCTCTCGCCCAGAGATCTGAATGGAGGGGTATTTTACCTCCGATATACTTGACTTTCGGGTGTGCCATCATCATTATTTGAAATTGTATTGTAGTGGAAAAGATAAAGAAAAAGAAGGAAAAAGCAAAACTGAAAAATAAAGAAAGAAGAGTAAGAAGGAAAACTGACTCACCGCCCAGAACTCGAAACGTCCTATAAGACCTATAAGACCTAAAAGACTTTACGAGTCCTTTAAGGGGCAAGTGGGGTGGTACCGCCCTAGGCGAGGAAAAGCTTCTCTACTACCTATCATGTTGTTTTTATTTCGGTTTTTATTTAGATTTAGATAAATCTCTTAGTTATGATGTCTTTTAAATAAATTATATCATAGATGTAATCTCTATAGAGGAGTCATGTTTTAGCGAATCTAAAAAGTATCGTATTGGAAATTATTTTAACTTTATGATGTAAAAAAGATTTATAAATAAGCCTTAGCAATCCATACTTTATTGGTTATATTTATAAATTTATTTCATTAAAAGAGTTTAAAAATATAATAAAAACAAATGTAATTAAAGTTTTTAACTTTTAGCTTTCATGTGGTTACCTTTAACAGCTAAAATAGGAAGGCTTAACTAACGACAAATTATTTATTTATAAAACTAGAACGGGGGTATACCTTTCTGGACTGCTGCCACGAACATTAGAAAACAAAAAGCCGAATCATCTCACCCTTTAAATGTTTAAAAGCAATTTGCGGACAGACAAGTCGTATCAAAAACAAAATCCAAATTGTAAATTTCCAGCCAAATTATAAAAAAGAATTTCTATTTAATTTACACCTTCGTGACAATATATACGCTTAAATTGTAATACTATTTTAGTTAATGCAATACTCAAAAAAGGCCTTGTAACCGTAAATAACTTTCGGCAATACTCTGACAGTTTTTGGTTACGTTACAACCTCGGTAATTTACTTCTTCAATAAAACTGTCTGCTGACACCAGCGTTTTGTCCTTGCCTCAGTAACCTTAAATCGAAAAAGTTATGCAGGTCTCTTCTTTAAAATCGGCAGAATTTTATTAGTAATGTAGGTTTCAGCTTAAGAGGATATAAAAAAACTTTTGTTTTTTTAGTTCTGGTTATGTTAATCTTCTATTAACCTATCTCTGTCATATTCCAGGTATCCTAGTTAAAAAACTTTAGCTTGGCAACAAGATACTTTTTAATGGAGCCGAAGCACGTTAATAAGGTATAACTGCAATTTTTTTCTCAGAAAAAAGACCTTAAAAACAAAACCTTAATATTAAGCTTGTAAATGATAAAATGTTTACAATATTAACATTTTTTAATATTATCAGTGGTCACACGGGCGAGCAATTCATTAGTTAGCCGCGAATTCTGCAATTAAATATTTCGGGATTAGATACCCTGGCAAACTAAGAAATAAGACATCCAAAAACACAACAACCAGAGTATCTATTATTTGGGTTTTATAGAAACCTTCGTAAAATAAGTTAAATAAAGTGTTTTTCGAAAAATTACCATGTAACTTCCTGGTCTTCTTTCACTGCAATCTAAACAAATGTATCGTAGTATTGTGTTAATGACGGTCTCTAACTAAATTCCGTTAGCGCAACACAGGCAGGTTCATGTACCTTGTCAGCTTTGGCTTTTCCTCGCAGAGCTCTACAAACTTGAGCATGCCTAGCGCCTCACACATTTGAACCACACATGCATAGCTGTTTCCTCTTCTTCGTGAGAAAACCTGCATAGTTTGCCTCCTTTTGCTGTCTCTTACAAACTTACAATGTCCTAAAAGTTGACTTACCACTATACTTGCGGCCTTGCGGCTATGTCTCCGCAGGTCAGAGATAAACTTCGACGAAAAGCGTTTAATGAACTGTTTTGCCTGCCATTGCTATGGTGTTTAATTAGACTACATACGGGATTTTTTATGTATCGAGTTTTTAATGGTTATTCTAAACAGAGTACAAAAATTCCAATTTTGTGCATGCTTTAATACATTTATTTTAATTTTTTCAAAGTAGATACAATTTAAATTATTATTTAAATATCCTTTCAAATAAATCAAGTCATACGATCGGATATTATCCATTAATATTTTAAAATATATTTGAATTTTATAAAAACTAATACTTACGAGTATACATATAATGCTAATAAACAACAATTTGTTATTTTATAAAATTATATTATAAAAAAGAATGACACGAAATTTATCCATTTTCTGAGAAAGCCTCAAAAAGTATGGGCTGACCAACCAAATGGGCCAAAACTGACGGTGCAGCAGTATAGGCGACTCTAATCTGTTTTGATGATTTACAGCCGTGAAATTAGGCACGCTTCGGAAAATTATTGCTTCAAGTTTACTGCAAAGGGTGCATTTTTCGCTTTTTGCACCAACAATTTGTCCGCAAATTGAAAAACAGGTTTACCGCAAAGTGCTTACGACAGATTTTTTGGTAAATTAACAAAATTTTTCATATTCAGTGTGACATGAAAAATGTTCAGTTCTGGTTAAAAAAGTTTAACCAGTTAGAAATTATAGTCCTGAATTCTTATGCCTAAAGAAATATACATGCTTTAACAAACTTTTCTGAAAAAAGATCACCTTTCCATTCCATCATCAGATCAATTGCAACTTAGTAGTTTACAGAGGATGAAAAAAAAAGTTAAAATATAAACTGTCTATTAAAACTTCAGAACTGCTCTTTTAAGGTGTTTCTGTATTTAGCTAGTTATTATACAATACGGGATTAATCTTCGGCCTGCTTTTGTCCTCGAGCGTCAATATAGTGATTTACCCCTTTTTGTTAGTTCTTTGGTTACGTGAACCCTAGTGCACAGAAAGACTTTGGCCAAAATGGTCGACGATTTCGTTTCCTACCATGCCCTCATATTTCGCACCCACATCTATCTAACTGTGCTGCTAGCAGCCAGTTAGATAGATGTGGTTTTTGCAAATTTCCAGTATCGTGTTTAATTGAACGCGCCAAATTTTATTGCTCGTAATAACCGGTCACTGCAAACCCATCGCGAAAATCCCGTATCGTTTTCGTTACTTTAAAATTTTACTTTTCTCAGGTACGGGGTATTAACATAAGGCCATCGATAACTAAAAAGCTTTATATTTCGTGCAAAATGTTTTTTTTTAATCCTTGCAGAGCGCTTTTAGTATTCCATCCATTAGCATACATAAGTTAAAATCAAATATTACTCAGAAATATCCAGCGATGCACATTAAACAGTTAAAAAAGGTTTAAAAAAATTAAAAAACGTATTACCTTTTAAACTAAAAGTGATTTATGAGATTAAGAAAATGGTGCTGTAGAGGATTTGGTTGTTGTAATAGGTTTTTTAACATTTTTTACCATTTTTGGGTGTTTGTTATGTGAAATTTTTTACCGATATTTAATTTTAACTTATGTGTGCTCTTTCGTTGGATTTTCTGTTCTAGTGAATAGCACTGATGATGGTTGGAATTGCAAAAGCGCTCTGCTAAAATTTTTAGAATAATAATTTTGTGCGAAGTAAAAGGCAAGTTTACTTATTACATTTTTATGTGCACACTGCTGTAACCATCTTTCATAAATCAAATGAGCATGAAGATAAAGCCTTTCGGATGGACTGCCTGTCAGATAGAATATAATATGTATTTGCTTCAAGTTGCTTCTCTTTGGAACATTCGGTTACAGAGATATTAATACAAACCTTTGCTTAGAAGATATGGTAGACGATTTTTTGGTAAGTCTATACCTGGGTCCATTTTCTGACATTCCGACTTCTTTATCCATTTTAGATCCATCCCTGTACCAAATCGGTAAGCCACGTTTCACTTATGGCATACTTTCCCCTATAGTTTGGCGGCTATTGACTTCGTTAAAAATCACGCACCACTAAATTTGTATCTGTTGGTTTGCTCAACTTTTACTATTTTAAAGTGATCCACAGGTTGTGTCTTTTTTACACTTAATGCACTAAGCAGGGCATCTTTCCTAAGCTCAATAGTGCCAAAATAAGTTCAACATTGTCTTCTTGGCAGCAGATGAAGTAATTCTCACTGCTTTTGTTATTTCTAGACAGGTAAAACTTTGTGGTTGTTTAACTTACCTGGTGTTGTTACTTCCTGTGTAGGTTTTCATTAAAATATTACCCTATCATATGTAGCCAGATTAACAAATTCTTTATGGCCTCCCACATCCCCTGATTTTTTCCCAATTGAATTTGTATTGGACATAATACATAAGGAAAAATCAAATTTACAATAGTGTTCTTAAACACTGGTTGCCTTTTAAAAGACTTTAAGGTGACCCAGAATGGAATACTCCAAAATGATACAGACTATCTAATCACCACAACATTTAAGATACAAAGTCAAGTTATATTATTGATGTCCGAATTATTTAAAACTTTGATCATTTGCTTACAGTGACTTTCTAAACATATATTATTAGAATCCAATTATTTTTACTGGGTATGTCTATCTTGTTTAGCATAAAATAGTTTCTCTTATAGATACTAACAAACTAATTTAAAACAATTCACAAATACCTACGACTACCCCCAATAAAGCTGTCGTTGTTACTAAACAAGATAAAGTTTTAATTACTTTTAAATGAATACATTTGAGGAAATTAAATGTAGGGTTATCTCAAAGCAGCAATTAAAATTATTATAATTTTTACTATACGGATTTTGCACAAGCTTCCCATGTTTCGCTTCACTCTCATTTTGATGTGGAAGGAAATTCTGTGTTTAATTTTGCAACAAAGACAGCTAATATATTTTTTTCATATTTTACTAAATATTTAATTAAAATGTAAGGATTTAAAAGAAAACCTGAAGGGTCATTATAATAATCAGTTGATTTAGAATTTAACCTTATTAGACCAAAGTTTAAAGGAAAAAGTAGGCACTTAAAACACCGATACCCACCCCGTTCTAAGACCAGCACGCCTCCTGAATTTCCCGGTTGCGAGAAGGAAATTCTTTTAGTTCGGCGTAATAAGTTGATCAGTGGCGTGGAAAATAAAGTCAGATAGGAAGCCCCGCCTCTACGAACATCCGACCCGCTTACAATCTAAAATCAGGTGTTAGATGGAGCATTCTCCAAGAATTTTTTTCTAGGTCTTCATGATCTATCATATTTATTTTAAAATTAAAAAACAAAATTTAAATCTTATAGTATATTTAATCGAAAATAGTGCTCAAGATTTATTGATGTTTTTAAATATTTATACTGAGTGACAAATACTCATCAGACACTTATTTATATACAATATATTTTTTTTATTTTTATGCCCTCATGTATAGCATACAACACCTAATAAAGTACATGAATGGGTAACAGACGTCAACGCCATCTGTTGACCAAAGGGCGAAGCATACCCTTCTCAAGTTACGGTGTCAGACTTACCGAGCTGAAATAATGTTACAAACATTTGGAAATGAATGCCCCATACTTGTACGGACTGTTAACAATGGTGTAGTTAATTTTTCACCTAACGATATCTTGTGACCGGTTTCGATCTACAGGGTGTAAAAAGTATGATGCTCACGAATTTAATGGGCGATAGTGGAGCTCAAAACAAGTCGAAAAAGCCAAGAACATATGGGTCAAAAGTTAATTGTTTTCGAAATATGGCCTTTCAAAGTTTAAAAAAGTTGGCAACACCGCGCCTGTTTCGTCGAAGCGAGTCTCAACTTCAAACGTTTTTTTGTGACTTTTTGCATGTTTACACTTTTTTTAAGGAGATGTTCATTTACATATAATAAAAATTACTTCCTGCAATTTATTTTGATATCAAATTTAAGTAAAAAACAATCAACTATTGTTTGGTTTTTATTTGTAATTAAAAAATAATTGTACTTACAACAAGAATAGGCTTAATTAATATCCATTTTAACAACACAAATTATTATGTTTTAAAACAGCACTCTTTTTTGTTTTGCTTAAAGAATAAGATTTTTCGGTCGCACACATTCCGTTTTCATCACTCTTTGGTACACTTGCAATACGTTTGTTATGAATTTAAAACATATCCGGCATATTTTCCCGATTTAAAAACAAAGAAAAATATCGTGTTTGTTTGTTTTTGTTGCCAATTGTTTTTTAAATTTTTAACTGGGAGAACAATTGTTGAAAAATTATTTTTTTATTTGTAGACTAAAACATTTAAAATTTAGTTTATTTTATTATCAAATGAATCTACTGATAAGCGATTAAGACAAAAGTTTCCAGTTGTTACGGTTTACAGAAATAACTGCTTTCAAAGTGCATGACTTTAACATCGTTTAGACAAAAATCTGTCAAGTTTTAACCCATATGTTATATAAACTTTTCGACTTATTTTGAGCTCCAATATTGCCCATTAAAATGATGAGCATCATACTTTTTACACCCTGTATATCAGATCTCATCAGACACTTTCGACTAGCTTGTCTGATGAGATCTGCTATAGATCGAAACCGGTCACAAGATGTCGTTAGGTGAAATCTCTACAAAGTTAGTTGAAAAATTAACTACACTATTATATATACCTTATAAAGTGCTTAGTCAAAACGGATAATCAGTGACAAAATTAAGTTCAATAATGTGTCAAAAACCGTGTCTCTTACACTTTTATTGACACGTCTAGGCATTGTTCTGTTAGTTTAACAATTTGCGACCCACCTATATTCGATCGAACAGGGATCAGGCGATCTTGGGAGCCATGGTAAGCGGTTTATGTGGTGTTGTTCCATAGGGCCTATAGTTACTCTGGTGACATCACAAAATGGAGTTTTCGATCGTCTTAACATGTGGATCCCCTACTTACTAAAAGTAATGAGGGGCTATCATGTTACCTCTTATAATGACTAAAGTTATCTTGTTGCCATATCTTATGACACTTCTTACAATTTAACATGAAATTTATTATGAATTACTTCTTTTACCACGTCGGCGTCGGCGTCACACACTGGGAAATTTTAATGTAGTTATATTTTATATTTCTACTGAGATAAACGTTATATTTACCTAGGAGCCATCTTGAACTGGGATATAACTAATAAATTTCAAAACCAAAGAACCTTTTTCTTCAATATTCGGTAACTAAAAGTAAAAAAAAAAATACAGGATTTTTAATATTTTTTTCCTTTAGTCACCGAGTATTGCAGAACGAGGTTTTTTGCTTTTAAGGTCAATGAATTACATTCCAATTTAAGATGGCTACTGGGTAAATATAGCAATTATTTTGGCAGAAATATAAAATATAACTCCATTGAAAATAAATAAAAAAATTACCACTATTCGATTTAGATTGACGATGGTCAAAATTGTTTTCCATATTTCCCAATATGCGTCGCCTTCTTACCATTGCTTACACATTATGCACACCAATACAAAAAAGAGGTTTATAACCACTTGGTTGCATTTTGATCCCATAGAAGTATGTCTCTGCACCATTGCTCCACTTTAACTCTTTCTATTCGGCTATACGCATTTCGACTACCCTACCGTTCCACTTATTTACAATCGCATGGGTCGAAATAAAGCCAAGACCCAATAGTTTTAGTCGGCAATCTTGACGTTCTTTTATTCTTCTACAACGTCCGGTGGCTCTAACTCTGTATTCTCAAGCTTTTTAGATCTATCTCTAATAACATCTCAAAATAGAACGTAGAGATCGGTTTGTTCTTTTCCCAATTACTCTAGTTGACACATCTCCCTCAAGAAAAGCTCACAATTTTCCCCCTCTAAAGTATGTCTGATAAAGAAGTTCTTTTTGTAAGCAAAAATTTCTAAAATTTCATTTTATACATTTTATAACCAAAATCAAGTAAACCATGTAAAACTCTATGCTGTTTATTAGGGGGTTTAGACACGAATTTTATCACTATCTGAAAATATTATTGTAAACTTTAAGTGTTGACACAGACTTGGTCCATGACAGAGTGGGGCTTTTGGGGTTCTGTGGGGTTTAAATTTTTTTCTTCTAGTTGTTTTTTGATTCTTTACTAGTGCTGACGACAAGGATAAATTTTAAGTTTTCCTGTGGTCTATGGTTTTGACGGACAGAAAATTAAAATTTAGAACTAAAAAATATGTATACTGAAACAACGAAAATTCCAAAAAATGTTAGTCGCATAGTGGGACAATGTAAACATTTTTATGTTATTTACGTTTTGGACTATGTTGGTTCCTCTCCTATTATATCCGGACTTGACCCTGTGGTATAAATATAAAAATTTAAATAATTTTTGACTTACTTGGTTATTCCCCGTTACTATTTGTCCTATGAAATTTTAAAGGTATATAAAATAACCTGACGGTATAATCTCATTTTTATATTTTTGGACTTTGTTGATTTTTCTCCTCTATCCTTCAATTTTATTTTACCATTGTGTTGTTTATCGGTCCGGTAGTATGTTTTAATTATCATGACAAAGATCTTTACCTTTTTAAAAGAATGCCTCCTAACGGTCCCATAATAGGAATATCCCTTTCCGGCATGGGCCATTTTCGACCCTAGATTAACTCCGAATGGGTTAATAATTTTCGCTCCAAAGAGCAACGCAAGAACGGCTGGGCCTCGAACTGTATCCGAAACGCTTTATTATACTGATATGGAGCGGGATCTTCGAAAATTGGTCTATTATTTTTACTGAGATTGCCTGTTAAATTCTTTGGATTTAGTTCGATAATTGGTAGGTTGTGACTGTGCACGGCCTTACAGGTGCATATTGAAATATAATTTATTTTGTAAGTTACGAGAAAAACTCAAAAAGTACATCGTTGTTAGAAGGTATAGGGCTGACTCTTTCGATAGCATGTTTAGAATCACAAAATACATCTTAATTTTATATATTTATTTTTTAAATGCCTTTTGTGGTAATAAGGTAACTGTAAATATATAAATGATAATATAAATACATACATAAATGAAAAAATAACTAAGTGAATGATTAAATAAATAAATAAATAAGGTTTGATTTATTTACTTATCAAATAATAAATAAATCAATACATAAATGAATACATAAATACAGAAAGTTATCCATGGCTTATCTATTATTTGTTCATTATACATAAGTTTACTATTCAATAATAATATCCATTGTTCACTAATATATAATAATTTTAGTATTTACTGGACTTGCAATACTATTAGGTATATTTTTTATTACCTATTTAAAGACTAATACTAATTTTAGCCCAAATAATTTAATACTTCTCGTTTATACGCCTGCTAAATATTATTCCATTAAAAATAAATAAATAAATAAGTAAATAATTAAATATATAAATGCTTGAAAGTAAAAGTGTATAAGTGTATGAATGTGTTACTGTACGAATGTATGAATGTATGAATGTATGAATGTATGAATGTATGAATCTATGAATGTATGAATGTATGAATGTATAAATGTATGAATGTATGAATGTATGAATGTATGAATGTATGAATGTATGAATGTATGAATGTATGAATGTATGAATGTATGAATGTATGAATGTATGAATGTATGAATGTATGAATGTATGAATGTATGAATGTATGAATGTATGAATGTATGAATGTATGAATGTATGAATGTATGAATGTATGAATGTATGAATGTATGAATGTATGAATGTATGAATGTATGAATGTATGATTGTATGAATGTATGAATGTATGAATGTATGAATGTATGAATGTATAAATGTATGAATGTATGAATGTATGAATGTATGAATGTATGAATGTATGAATGTATAAATGTATAAATGTATGAATATATGAATGTATGAATGTATGAGTATATGAATGTATGCATGTATGAATGTATGAATGTATAAATCTAAGGATGTATGAATGTACGATTGTTTAAATGTACGCATGTATAATTCTACGAATGTATTGAGGTACGAATATGTAAATGCACGGATGCATACATGTAGGAATGCATGAAAGTATTAATGTATGAAATGTACGAATGTTTGAATGTATAATTGTATAAATGTACGAATATATAAATTTAATAATGTATAAGTGTACGAATGTATAAATCTTAAAATATACGAATGTATGAATGTAAAAATGTACGAGTGTCGAGAGATTTTACGAATGTACAAATGTACGAATTTATGAATGTACGTAGTAGCGGATTTACACTAGGGGCACTCGGGGCTAATGCCCAGGGCGGCAAATTTTCTGGGGCCGCGAAGTTGCTTTAAAAAGTGCATTTGTGTTGAAATCATCTTCATATTATGATAAATAAAATACCGTTATTCATTACATACGTTGTAATTTTTATAGTCTTTAATTTTATAAATTAACAGCTGCAAAATTCACAGGTCTGGAGACACAGTAGTGTCTTGCTCCAAGTGAACGTTTAACATATAGGACGTCAGACTACGTGTCGCTATTCTTCTATCATAATATGTCATCATAACCTCAGCATATATTTACCCTCATTTTAACCAGTATTACAGATAACTTGACACGGATTTCTAATATTCTTTGTCACTTTTATGCGTATAATACTAAAATTTATTTTGTTTTATTAATTATTAAATGTTTCTTGAGTTAAAAAATTTTTGAAAGATGCGAGGTGGTCCAAATATAAGAAAAAAACCCCAAAATATCGATATTATAATTTTTGGTCAATCTTTGGGGAGCGTCCGATGCTTTTAATTTTCACGAGATTTTTTCTAATGATACAAAGAGCTTCCTGAATTTCGCGCAGTATTTTTAAAAAGTGTAAAGTGCTCCAAATAAAAAAAATATATCGATATAATGATCCGGGGTGAGTGACGGAAGGGTATTCGACGGTTTTAATTTACACGAGGAACTTTCTAGATGTACAAGAATTTTTGAAAGGTAAGAAGTGGTTCAAATATAAAAAACACTTTTTAATTTTTTTGATAACGATATTTCTGAAACGAATCAACTAATTTTGACATGTTTTGGGGCGATCGACGTGTTTTTTTAAGGTTAGAAGCTGATAAGTTTAGACTAATACATACACAGCGACATCGAGTGCGCTTACCCCCACTCGCCTACGGCAGCTGTAACGGTCGAGCGTAACAAGAAAAGTGTGACGATTTATTTTTAACATTGCTCTTAAATTTTTCCCATACGTCGATAAAGAAGTCTTATTTTAAAAATTGTATTTTTAAATATAATATATGTAAAATTTCGGTGATGGGGCGGCATTTTCTTCAGTGCCCAGAGGCGGCGCTAAGGTTAAATCCGACCCTGTACGAATGTATAAATATATTAATAATTGAATGTATAAATGGTTATTGTATGACAATAACTAGCATTTAATAAAAAGAGAAGGTTCATAAATACACTAAATTTAACACTTAAGCATAAACATCCAGAAATAATAAATATAATTACTTGCCGTTTGCACCCTCTATCTGTCGTTGATACTTTGCTCGTGGCCAAAATATAGCATGTAAAAATCACATAAGAGAGTTTTAATACTCTTTTCTAAGTAATGTCTATGTGAGAATAGAATTTCCCTGTCATGAGCCTCTTAACGCAAATTATTCGCCACCGCAAATAGCTCGAAGCCCGGAAGGAAAGCCCAATCTCGAGCTCCAATTACACCAATTACCCTTCAGTTAATAACTTTATTGTGCCCAGTTAGATATGTCAGCGTTAATGTTTATTTTAATTTTGGAGAAGAATATAGGACATACGTAGTATTAGTATAGTTAAGGTCACTTGTTTTCTTTTAATTTTTGCAGGTGTCTAAAGTCTTAAATAATTTTACTTTGGGTCTATTCATGATTAAAACTTTTTGTCAGATTAAAATAATATATTTAAAATTAAGTATTTAAGAAATTTGATATTAAGTACTTTCGGTCACCTGTTAATACATTTTGTTTTAAATCTTTTGACTATAAAAGACACCCCTTAAAAACTTTTAAAAGCCCCTTGTATATTTCGTTCTGAGTTTTTCTTTTTTAAATTTCTCTTACCCACCTCCCCAAAATAAACAGCTTGTACCTATCTATTAAAATTTTTAAAGTCTGTGTAAACACTTTGAAAGTTTTACAATTTATTTTGGCATGATCATAACCTACGCCGTTTAATTCTTTCAGCGTGAAGCCCAGAACTTGGGGCGGTAATTTGATATACTTTTATGAAACTTTTTAAAGGTAGGAAATCAATGTTTTTAATTTTATGGTCTACCTCAACTTTAAAGATTTATTAAAAAAGTTTGTAATTAAATTCATATTTTCTGAACTTGCGGGCTTGTACTACATAAAAGCCAAGTTTTTTTCGTGATTAAATTTAAAATTTTACTCACTGGCGCATTTGGTGATTCTAAAAGGTTTCCCACGGCTCTCCTAGCACTTATCAATTTACTTTTTAAACCTTTATTTATAAAAAAATAAATATGGTGTTTATTAAAACTACATTATTGTTATTATTGTGGATATCTGATTTTTAGATGTTTAAACTAGCAAAGAGGTGGCTAGGGGCACTGAGCCGCCCTGAAGCGTTTATGAGCTCCTCTTAAAAGATGCTTTAAAGACAGTCAGCAATGACGTTCTTTAACAAAAAAAAACCTTTTTTAATTAATTGAACAGATTTTGCTGTTTACCCACTGTGAAAACTTTTGTTTACTAATTATAAATAATTAAAACTCGCTTTTTGATGTTTCGATAAATGTTACTCTGTGAGGCCCTTTTAAAAAGTTTGATGAAAACGTGTTCATGCAGTACTGCGATATGTGAATCAAATTTTTCAATATTAACATGAATTCACAGACCTCAGAGAAGATGTATGTTGCACTAAAGGCAGGCAGATCTTACTTTCTTGGCATTTAAAAAAGAAAGATCTACAACATTTATGTTAAAAAAGTTTAAGGACTTTTTATTAATTGCAAAAACCGAAGTTTACAAGTATTTTAATGTGCTAATTATGCTTTTTATAGAAAATTTATTTAGTGTTTATTTCTTAAAAGCCTTATGTGGTATTGGTTTATTTTTATTTATTGCCCACATAAATATATATATATATATATATATATATATATATATATATATATATATATATATATATATATATATATATATATATATATATATATATATATATATATATATATATATATTATTATATATATATATATATATATATATATATATATATATATATATATATATATATATATATATATATATATATATATATATATATAACGAATTCCATAAACATTCGCACCTTTACTGAACCCCAAAATTGCAAAATTGCTTTTTTGAGCACTTACCTGACCAAATATTTTTTTTTTATTAAGAAGGGCCTCTAGCAAGATGTTTCCATGCACGAAACAAAAAAATATATAAAAAGGTACTTTTTTATCCACTAAATATTTTTTTTTGTAAAGGATATTTTTGCTGGTTCGTCACACCTTAGCTAAGTACGCCAAAAATAAAGATTCCGTAAATGTTAAACAGGCAAAATTGGTACCAATAGTTTTGTAAAGATTTCTAGAATACAGCTTAATCACTTAACTAGTTCAAATCGGGTTGTTTTAGATGGTTTAGGAGGTTATTCGTCCGGCCAAAGCGTCGTTTTAATGCCATTTACGCAATCTGACCCTAACTTCGAGTAAAATCGATCTCTATAGGTGAGGCACACCTAACCTTAGGTGTACCAATAGCTTCCCACGTACCAATGTTCAGATCTCTTGTACAATTTTTATTTTTTCCCAACTTTTTGTAGTTTTCTACTAGACTGTACAAAATTAATTGTATCACCATTATTAAGTATCAGGATTACATTTAGAAGTTAATTTTAATATGGAAAAATAATTTTAGAGGGTTTTAAATAAATTTGGATAATCCATATAGTAGAAAACTACAAAAACTGCCAAAAAAATAAAAATTGTACTAGAGAGCTGAAAATTGGTATGGGGGTGTAAAATGTAAAAATATGCAACTTTTCTTTATATCATTTTTTAAAATTATTATCGGATTTTCGCTAAACCCAACATAGTCAAGGGAACATGGCACCAAAATAGGCCTAACGAGGAATTTATTGTACAGTAAGATGGATTCGAATGCGGTTACTTGCATTTAATTTGTATGAACATATAGAAACTTTGTAAAACAAATTTAATTAATGGGAAATAAATAACTGCATTTTTGCATTAGAAAAATGCATCTAAAAGTTTGCAACTATAAAAAAAAATTATAACTAGGTAAAGAATGATGAAAATGGGCTCGAATTTGTTACTCGGGGGTTTTCGAGGTCGTTGAACATGCATATGATATTGACAAGGGCCTGCGGAGTACCTGGTGCGCGGATGGTGTAAACGTCATCTTCTAAAGTTTTACAACAAATCCTGCTAATGTCAGTCCAACTGTAGTAAAACTCCACTAGATCACGATTACACTATCCTTAGCGCGCACCAGGTACTCCGTAGGCCCTTGCCAATCTCATAGTCAGCATGTCGGCGACCTTGAAAACTCCCGAGTAACAAATTCTCATTTTCATCATTATTTACCTAGTTACACATTTTTTATAATTGCAAACCTTAAAATGCAATTTAAAAATGATTTTTTAACGCAGAAATGCAGGTTTTCAATTTCCAATAATTAAATTTGTTCACAAAGTTTGCGATTTAAAAAAAAAATGTCAAATTTGACAGCTAAAAAAAGTCACGTGATCATCCTTATATACATTATTTGGCATGATTTTTTTTTTTTTTTTTTTTTTTTTTTTTTTTTTTTTTTTTTTTTTTTTTTTTTTTTTTTTTTTTTTTTTTTTTTTTTTTTTTTTTTTTTTTTTTTTTTTTTTTTTTTTTTCAAGCAAAACTTTGGCAAAATAAAACTTTCGTAATTAATTAAGGGGAAAAAATATATCGGCTATTTGAGCGGACCTTTAAGAGTGACAAACCCTTAATATTATTATAAAAGATAATTATAGATATATTATATAATAAGCAATATCTTTATTATATATAACATATATATATAATTATTATATTTTAAGAAGACATTCGCAAGACACGCAAACAGTATTTTAAGCACAGCCTTATTTAGAATGAATGCAAAGTATACAGATTAGAATCAGAGAAATCCATTTTGACTTAAAAAATAAATTTGAGCACCGTGCGAGCTGCTGAGGGTACTGATGTAATGTATTTATGCCATTTTAGCTTAGTTTTGAAAGTAATGATCCACAGCAAACATACCTAAATCTTTAATGCCATTAAAAGAACAAGTTCTTTAGTAACTTAATCCAATATTAATTAAAAAATAAGAGTTAAAATAAGGATTTATTAATTACGGTTTTAAATTATTCATCAGAGTACACGAGCCGCCACTGTTTTAAAAACAAACTTTTTTACCGTTTGAGTATGTGGTATCCATTACTAGGCTACATAAATATGTTTTAGAATTATACACTGGAAGAGATAAAAAGAAAATACACAGCTTTCAATTTTATTTTCCTGTAGTGATTTGACCATCCAAATTTTGCAACGTAATAAAATAAAAATGTCCAGCAAAGTAAACTGGACCAAACAGTTATTACTTCCAGATTCTTAACCGCATATAAACCGGATCAGAGACTTAGTCGAGATCCAGCGGCATCAGACCGTGCGGTAGTTCACGGATTGTCGAGTTGCAACCTCAAGTTGTTTCGGAGGACGCGTCATTGAAATATGTCTGCTCGCTGGCCCGTCTTAAGTACAAGTGGAAGATATTGTTGGGTTTTGGGTGACCTCAAAATAAAGGTATTTTGGTAAATAATATAATTTCCTTTCTGCACGTTATAGTTGAATGATTTTTGTATAATAAAATATGTTTTAACTTTTAAATATTATTTCTTTCTAGCGTAATACATTTACTCCGCCTATGCTTTAATGCCTTTTCTCTGGTGTGATTTCTTAACACCTTTAAAATACTTTGTCACAAAAGCAGTTATTAAAGCTTAAAAACGGGTGAAATTTGAATGTTCAAAATTTGATAAATAGACCGTACTGCCGAGATGAAATGTAAATAACCTATGGATCAAAAATGATAGTTTGTATTAAATTAGTTCCTATCCAAATCCAAAAAATTAATTAAAACCTTAATTTTAACTTCCTTAATTTCCGTTGCCAATACATCCAGTCGCTCAAATTCGCGCCGTATCTTCCTTACCGGTGTTTTACGTGGCGGAAATTATTTTCGCCCTGACCGTCCCGTCCGCCTGAACCTACAGCCGCTGCGTCGTATTTTCCACTTGGCACCGGCAAGATTTTTCCTACGGCATTTAACACGCAAGCAGGGCGATATATTTTTTTGCCAGTACGACTTGATTCGTCGTACGGTGAGATTTAGTTAAGGGTATAGTTATATTCATTGCTGCCTCGTTTTCGCCTGGTTAGATAATAGAAAGAATGGCAAATAATGTATATAATTTTTTAAACAGTGAGTTTTACCGACTTTCGCTTGCTAACAAAGTACATATAAAATTGCTTGGTAGGCCTATCCCAAATCTAAAGCTGAATCAGACTGATAAATCTACGAAAGGCGTTTGTCATACAAGGAATTTTAAGAAGGACGCTTACAAGAAAATTAACTTGATATGCTGCTGTAACACATTAAACGCCTTGATTCCGTGTTTATTGCTTTATTTAGACGGAGCTGAAAAAACAGATTGTCGTTGCAATCATATTTTTTTTCTATACATAAATCTTGCTTTGTGTTAATAGTATTAATATAGAGAACACCAGAAAAATGTATTGTTCGATGTTCCTTTTTAAAATAGCCCCCGGATATACTACGACACGAGCCACCACAGATTTCTTGTTATTAGTTTTAGCCATTTCAAGGATGCTGGTGTGTGCAATCTTGTTTTTTTGTAACTTAAGATAGTTTACGAGGGCTTAAGGCCTAAGTAGGGCTGTCTCAAGAAAAGTAACACGGGACTAAAAGATTTGAAAGAGTTTGCAGGGAAAGGAAAGACCTCAGCAGGTTCAATTCTAGAGACTCTAAAAATAAATAAATCTCAACGTGAGAAGGTCGAGGTCCCTTTAGATAGACTCTAACTGGATGCATGGACGTGGTACTCCATGTTGCTTTATTAGGAAATGCCAAGGGTAAAATTCTATGGGCTGCTAGTTTCTGTGTAAGACAAATGAAAAAGGATCCGTGACTAAGTTAATACAGTGGATTGTAAGTAATTTTGTGTTTTTTTAAATACCTTTTTTTCCTACTTTTTTTATTACCTTGCCAACAACTCAGGAAGGTATATAATAAGAAGAGATGATTTTAAATTCTTGCTTCGGATAATGCCTTTTGTCGATTAAAAATAGGTGTAAGTTAAAAACTGCATTTTTTAGGACAGCCGAGAGGATTTCTTTGTACTAAAATAAAAAAGGCTAAATCTGCTTGACCTAATATATTTTGGACGTTTTTCCAGAAATGGAAGCAACTGTTCAAAGAGGCAGATTTACAAAGGATCAAGGGTAGAATTGACAACAAACTGTTCAGCAAAAAGTTCGCCCTATATTTTAAATAGAAAAAATATGTGTTTAGTGGTAAGAGGTAAAAAAGAATTAGTACGAACGTTTTGCCCGATGTTTTTAGCAAAAAACCAGAAAAAAAGGACTTTTTTAGGTATTTTTTTTTCTTTACCATTGCTGGGTGTTTAAAATAAATTGATTTTTTTTATTGTTTTCTTCTTTTTAAATTAGTCCACCATATTTCTTTTTATTTTTTTAGTCATATTCCACTTAGATCGTACCTATTTAGTTTAGGTAACGTTTATGCCTTTTATTATGAAATATTTTATCACATTTCAAAATTTCATTTTTTTTTTAAATTTTAAAGCACAACTTTTAAAACTTAACCAAATAACTAATGCTTATTTTTTTTTGTTGTCGTGTTAAAATACGCTTTAAAATTTTTCTAGAAAAAAACATTTTGTCGTTTTCTAAAGGATGTACAGCTAAAAAACTCTATTTCATATAGAGAAATTGGTGGTTAAAACAGTTTTTTGGCAGTGTATTATCGGTAATTTGAATTCAATAAATCCATTACTGCCCTAAAATACCGTTTTCCATAACCCCAATGAACGAACTAGTGACTTCTCAAGATGTTCCAGTGAAATATGTCTTCGCTGTGGTCCGCCCAACTTTTGAACAAGTACAACACTGGGCTGCGCATAAAGCAACTAAGGCCAAGTCGTTCGTGGCTTCTCTTAAGACTAATCTATTAGCGAATAAAGTGATTTATGAACAGTCATTGTTGTAATTGGCTACCAGTTCTGCTTCCGCCGCATCGCTGCAAGCTCTTTCGGTTGTTTGCGGTGGTGATGGCGTCATATGTATTAGACAGCAACTATTTGGGGTTCATAAATTTATGTTAAAAATTATATATTTATTTACCTATTTATTTTAATCTTATATTTATACATCTGTTGGTTGTAAAGAAACACTTTACTTAAAATCATTAGTGACGCTTAAAATCGACATTATACGCAATCTCAATCGGTAAGCCTTCCGCCTCCGAACAATATAGTTAAATGAACGTCAGTAACTATTTAAAGCATTCAAGAAAATTCGTTGGTAAAAATTTTGGCTCAGCTCGGGCGGCCTGCCTGGCCCGGAAAGCTCGCGAAGTCCGCCCAGCGTAAGGGTCCCACCTGACCCGGTAGGCCCGTCCGACCTAAACGGTCCTCTCTCCCAAGAGAACTGCCAGGCTCGAGAGACCTGCCCGGCTCTAGGGACCTGCCCGGCCCGAGAGGCCTGCCCGTTCCGAGAGCCGCACCTGGCCTGATAGACTTCTGACCCATAAGCTATTCAGGATCACGATGATTGGACACGGCTTATGTAAATCTTTTTTCTTTAAGGTTAAACTATACAAAGAACATACTATTTAGTTAATGCAATGTAATTATGTAACATAAAATGGACAGTTAGGCTCAAGCGTAGTTCCGCGATCCTCTAAAATCCGTTCAAGCCCAGTTGATAAAAATATAATAATACAAAAAGTTACCCATTAACTAAAACTTGTCAAATGATTGACAAGTAACACTGATTAATATTGTGTATCTCGTAAGCGAAATGGAGGCAGGCTCAATCAGCTTGCAAGCCCGACCAACCTATCCAGCCCCTCAAACCCGAACAGCTTGTCTGGCCGATCAGCACTTTCGACCCGAACAGCCCTCCAGATCCCAACAGCCCGTCGGGCCCGACATTGACAGGTTCATATAGCCCAAAGTCCAATAAATGGGTCCGGCCAGAACCCGGCACGAGCAGAACTTTACATTGAAGTATAAGACAAAATTACAAAATTACCTAGTTGACAAAATAGTGGATTAAACCGCAAGTTTATTCCCACGTTACTGAATAAATAGGGCAATAAAATAGCCACATATAAATAAACGAAACGTAATATTACTGTAATTTTATATTAGTTTATATTATATTAATTTGGAAATTATCTGTTACCAATATTAATATCTCCAACAATGCGAATAATCCCACAAAGGGAAAAGGTAACAGCTTTTGTGATGAATTACATTCAGATATTCAAAATACAAGGAGAAGGTTATGCTCTTAAATCGTCTAAATAAAATTAGGGGTTCTCCAGATTGTAAAGTTCTGTGGAATTTTGGGATGGAATTGGTATAATTTACTTGTTAGATATTTAGACCCAACAAAGGGTAATTAAATGTTGGGTACAACAGATTTGTCGGTGTGTTTAACAGTTTTACGTTTACTTTATATTAATTCGGTTTATATAATAACAAACATAAAGAACACATTATTGATTTAAAGGCATGTAAAAATTTTTACTATAAAAATAATAAATTAAATTAAAAAGCAATAATCTTTAAAAAACCTTGTAACATATTCTTTTTTTTTTTTTGATGAAAATAAAATTTCCAAGTGTGCTGCAAGAAGAAATTTCTTGGAAATGGAAATTGTATAGGAGGATCTGATATGGGATATACAGGGTGTAAAAAGTATGATGCTCACGATTCTATTGGGCGATAGTTGAACTCAAAACAAGTCGAAAAAGCTAAGAACATATGGGTCAAAACTGCCGCTGGGCAGTCATGCTACTTTGAATGGACACTAATCGTGACCTGCTGCCGTAAGCAATGGCACTCCATACCAAATTGGACGTTTCGTCTTTCACCACGTCTCCTTCTTACTCTGGCACGCCCATCATGTGTGCCCAGACAAAATCTGGACGCTGAGCTGAACACGACTGAGTTCCATTTCATATTCCATTAAAGTCACTCTCTAATCCATACCAATCGTGGCCGACGATGCTGTGGGGTTAAAGGTAGTACAAGATGAAGACGGTATGAAAAAAGTCAATAAACCCTATTTGGCGATAAATTCTCCTCGTTGTTGTTTCCCTTCCGACAGCATCAAACCAGTGGTTCGCAACTGCTCTTGTTGTGGAAAATCGATCTCTAAGTACTAGTTGCCTCAAATAACAATCCTGTCGCTCTGTAGTCTGTCTTTGGCGCCCAGTACCTTTACCTGTCGATTTTGGCCTTATTGGGACCACGCACGACAGCATCTTATTACAGTAGCTTCGTTTCGATTCACCCAATTAGCGATTTCTCTAAAATAAAATCCGGCTTCACGTAACTTAATTATCGGACCCCTCTCAAACTCGGAAATTGCGTATGAAAAAGCGTATACTTCAATGATAGCAAATATGTTTACAAGTTTTTATTAAAATTCAATAAATAATTCTAGGTGTTGCATTTTCTATGTCACTTACTATATTTTTTGGCTACTATAGTCGTCCAGTTATGGATATATTGTGTTCATACCGTTCAACAAAAAAAAAACGCCCAAAATAATAAATATTTCTTTGTCTTGATTTTGCAGGACTTGACCACTCGTAAGTAGAGGCGGACTTATGTGCAACAGCGAACATGCTTGTGTATTTAAGGCATTAAACTAAACACGCTTAATACTAAATAAAAGTCCAGTGCAATTAACTTTAAGAATAACTAAATTTACAATGAATATATTTTGGATCCTTTCTCTCTAGGTAAGTGTTAAATACACACAATATTATGTATCTTTTTAATATGAATATAAACACTGGACGGGAGGCCAGAAAAATTATTATTAAATAACATTAACAATGACATTCCTTATCAGTAATTTATAATATCTTACTGTGTTAAATTATAATTCAGTCTTACCAGTATTTTAAACAAGACAGAAGAGCCACAATCTGGGATTTATCAAGAAACTCAAGGGACTTGTTTAAGTTGTTTGAGACAAAGGAAAGAAGATCTGTCTGTCATGTAACATTTTCTATTTTTCCAAATACTTTAAATTAGGGAATAACCGAATTCTTCCATTGCCCTTTAAATAAACCGTTTTACATTTTTGTAAATTAGTTTAGGAAATAAATTATATCAGTATTAATTTAAAACAGAAATTTATTTATTTTATTAATATATTTTTACGTTTATATAGCAGATTTATAGTATTAATGTGACAACCCTATGCATGGCAATAACATTTAATCTTTGAAAATATATATACATAGTGTAATAAATTTTCCATTGAGACAAAATATATCACTTCGAATTTTTAGCCATAGGTCTTCATGAAAACGCAATGCTGCCAGAATCATTTTCGAAATTTATTGCAGAAACCAATTTTGTCATTTCCATAAAGTATTCATTTATCATCTCTGAATTTCTGCCTTTTACACTGAATTGTTGAGGTATACATGCAGATGCATATGTGCATTGTAGCAGCTTAATTGCCTGGTATTCAAAACAATTTATCTAACATTTACTTAGCATAGTTCCTTGGAATTTATTATTACGAGAGCAGTGAAACAATTATATTTAATTACAATTCCGTCGACTGAAATACATTAAAGGTGAGCGATGTTTAAAAACAAAAATTTAGTAGAATAATAATCGCTCCGATTAGTTTCTTACCAGCAGTGCGCTAAATTCAGTGGATTTTTTACGGGAATATTTTTTTAAAGCCAGAACTGCTGATGTTACTTTTAGCTGCTGCCTAAACTTATAGTTAGTGCTAGTACTAGTTTTTTTAGTTATATTATATTTAATTCCTTAGTGGTATTTTCATTGTCACAGTATTGTCAAACGTGGTTGTAAATTTTAAATGTAGGTCCAACGCCACCATTTACATTTCATGTCAGGCAACAGGAAAAACTGGCAAATGACACTATTCTGCATTTTATAATTTATAATTGCTTCATAAGTTTTGTAATATTCTAAATTTCAATATGAGTTCGGTTTATAACTATCATACATAAGTTTTTAGAGAAGGAAAGAAGGATAAAAAAAATTGAGAAATCTAAATCATAGGCAATCTGGTAAAATTTTAAAGATTATTTTTATCGAAAAAAGTTTAAGACAATAAAATAAATTAGATTATTGTACTTTTTTACTGATCTTCAAAGAAATCAGTTTTACGTTTGAGGGTCCAACAGCTCACATGTTTGGGGTTCATTTTCCCCCGTAGCGCTTTTCCATTTGAACGATTTGCTGCTTATATCTTTGGAAATGTTCATCCGACACCGCACCTAAATTGTCGGGAAAAAATTCCAAATGGAAACGAAGAATATTGTGGCTTAAGTGATATGCTGCAACCTATCATCTTGCTGGATTGGATAAGTCCTTCAACTACATCTGTGTAGTTCTCTGATTTTTTTGTTTCCTAGAAAGCTGCTACATTTAGTTTTAAAGGCAGTTTGCGTCTTAGTTTTCTTCGTTGTGTAGTTCTTGTATTTGCGGCGCAGAAAAAATTCCTTTTTTAAGCTTTGCCTTCCTTACACGCACGAATTTCCATCTTAAATAGAGGAAAGCACTTTCTTCTTGATTTATGGCTTGGAAAAAATAAACCCTACTTTTATGTGCAGAAAAGTTAAATATATATTATGCTGCTTTATTAAGGATTCATTAATGGGTCTTTTATAAAATTTTGTTAATGTTCTTTCGATTTTGTACACGTTTCTTTAAAAGTGTTAGACAATGTTATGGTGTTATGTTATTAAGGGAAAAAAATTGTCAAGCCTAAGTCCTTTCAAGAGCCACCGTTTATAATACATATATATATATATATATATATATATATATATATATATATATATATATATATATAATTTTATTATATTATATATATATATATTTTTATTTTATATATATATATATATATATATATATATAAAAATATGTATATATATATATATAATATTAAAAATAAAATATATTTATATATATATATATATTATATATATATATATTTTATATATATATAAAATATATATATATATATATTATATATATTTATATATATATATTATAAAATATATATATTAATAATATATATATATATATATATATATATATATATAATATATATTATATATATACAGTAAAGCGCAGACCACTGCGAACATAGGACGATCCTAGACGATTTTGGATGTACCTAAAAGGCCGCACGCATTGCTTATCGATCAATAATTTTCCAGCGAACAATTCAATACGTTTATTTCTGAAATAGTTCTTTAGTATCGAACGCTCGACAGCAATAGTTGTATTGTGTCGATTATTTGCGACCAAAAAGTTTTTTTAATAATAGTTATTAATAATGGATGTTTACGAACTGGAAGACAAAATTTAAATTATTGAATGGAATCACCGTGGAAATCCTGTTAGGGAATTGGGGAATTATTTAATAATTTATTTCTAACCAGGCCGACTCCCACGATTTCCACCATTTACCGAATCATTAAAAACTTTCTGAATTTGGTTGCTTAACTCCAAGAAAACATAAACATGATAGTGCCTCAGAAAAAAACAACCAAAGGGAAATGAAAAAAATTATGGTAGTGGCAAGTGTTATTAAAAATCCTACAGTTTCCATTAATACAATTGCAGAACAGGTTTTTTTGAGCAGAAGATCAGTGGAAAGAGTGCTGAAAAAAATTGATACCGATCCTACAAAGTAAGAAAAACCAATTAAATTTTCCCTGATGATCATTTTAGACGAAGGCAATTTTTTGAAACTGTAATGGAAATGAAAAATAACAATGAAAATTTTATAAGAAACATTGTTTTTTACTGATGAATCGACATTTTTACCTCATGGTCTCACCCAACGATTTTTTTCTGAGGTCACGAAAAATCGTAAATTTATGTTTCAGGAGAATAGGGCTAATATAATCTACAAGAATTGCAATTACAAATTGGGAATTGGGAATTTAGGATTATTACCCTTAACATTCTAGCAAATGTCAGAAGGCGTTTTTATGACAATCTTGGTTATTGTTTGGCTCAAGAAGGTGGTTTATTTGATCATCTTTGATAACTTGCATAAGAGTTTTTCTTTTTTTATTCTATGAATGCACATTAAATTATTTTCTTAAAAATATCTTCTACGTTCCATTATTTATTTGAGAAAATTATTTTATTTTATTAGGAAAAAACTGTTTGGTTTTTTAAGCACAAACGTTGCGGTCTCGTAAGCCACTAATTTTAAATTTATGACTGATAAGAAATCCGATCAAGTCGGTTGACGCTAGCTAGCTCCTACTACTTGCCTATAAACACTGCATCCTCTTACTGAAAATAAAAACGTAGTAAACAACTAAACTGGACAGATAATTCTTCGAATTTATCACCCACTCCCCACCAGTCCTAACCAAAAATGCGCCACGTGAGAAAACGAGACGGAAGTTGAGATGCAAGCCACAAAATTATTATTGGTATTTTAGAATTGGGTACATCCAAAATTGTCCAAAGCCTCCTATGTTCGCAGTATGGTGCGCTTTACTGATATATATATATATATATATATATATATATATATATATATATATATATATATATATATATATATATATATATATATATATATATATATATATATATATATATATATATATATATATATATATATATATATATATATTTTTTAATTAATCGTTTGACACATATAAAGTTCCCTGCAGGAAAAACGAAAACTTTAGTACTTTGATTAATTGAAACTTAGTTACGGGTAGAATTGTCCAGAGTAAGTGTAATATTTAAATAAAAAAAAAATTAAATTGTTAGGCTAAGAAAATGGTACGCGGGTGTCAACTAGGACCTAAAAGTAGTTCATGTCATCTATCAAAAACAGATTTGAATGTTATGAACATACAAATATTCAACATTAGTTGCTCAGGGGTCTACTTTAAACCAAAAAATATGCCAAATGTTCATGAGACATTAAAATTTGGAAACCTGTGGGTAAGTTAACAAATAAGCTTTGTTATTATGTAATAATAAATGTTTTTAAGGTAAGTCCCTAAATGTGGTGGATTTACCCAGAATTTGGGTAACTTCTATTGCATTTTGCCGTACAATGAAAAAAAATGTTATTTATTTTAATGTTCTGTAATGAATAACCAACAACGCACTACCAATTATTATCTAATTGTATTAATTTAATTATTAATAATTTACTGATAATTAACTATAAATATCAAAAACAGCAGGCTTAATAATGTTTTGTTAATAACAAAGTGTGGTTATTTCAAAATTGGTAAAAACATGTTTTATTTGTTTAATGTAATTTAAATATATTTAGATATACTAATAAGTACCATAAAAACTGCAGCAAAAAATGTAGTACTATAATTGTTACCTCCTTTTTTAAATCTTGGTTTACTATTGATGAAGCAGATATCCTTAACTTATCTAATTGTACAGGACTAATAAAATCAATGGGTTGGAGCACTAACAATTCGGTCCAGTTTAATACTTCAAAGACACAGTCATGTTCGGGCTAGCAGCAGCTTACAGAAAGCTTAGATTTCTCTTCGACTCAGAAAGTACTTCTCTTATTTTGTATGTATCCTAATTTGGATCCTACTTGGAATTCTGTTCTTATGTTGAGGAATGGCTTAACCCATATTACTTGACATTTTCAATTCTGTCTAAAAAGTACCGTACGCCTTATCAGTAACCTACTCTTTCAAAAAGCTTTCACCTCTGTCCTTTTAATGAGCTGTAAAGAACCTCTTCCTTTTTTGTGGGTATTTTAATCTTCTGCTTGGAAGAATAAGTCAAGATGAATTTTCCCATGCAGTTTCTAACAGGGACAATACAAAGTGCCACTTACATATATTCTTTTACAGTCCAAAACATCCCGCTTATTGTCAGTATTTTTTTGACTTTATACCTTTCCTTACGTTTTTAAAATACCCACTTCTAAGCGGAGTAACTGCGTCCAGAAAATTGTTCTAAATTTTTAGATTTTTTATCGTTCCTTATTTTTTTTGTTTTTTTTTAAATATACTTCATTTTATATCGAAAAGACTATAAAGCAATTTAAAAAATTAGTTTGTTGTCTTTTTTGCTTCTATTTTAAAAGAATACGTTTGAGGGTCCAACAACAGCTCGCTCACATGTTTAGGGTCCATTTTGCACTATACCGCTTTTTCCTTTGAACAATTTGCTAGTGAAATCTTCTGCTGCTGTCTTCGTCTGAAACTACACCTAAATTGTGAGGAAAGGCTTTTAAATGGAAAAGAAGAAAATACAAATGCTAGCCCTAGTTTTACGAGCAAGGAAGGTTAATAAATTTTTTGATGCTCTACTAAGGTTTTATTCATAGCTATTTAACAAACTAGGGTATTAATCAGGGCAATTAATGATCGGGTCCAATTTAGGCGCGAGCCTAGCGTAAGGGTTGAGATCAACCGCCAATTAATGCCCGAGATGGTTAAAATATTTTTTTTGAGATTGTTTTGTTATTAAATGGTAAAAATGATATTTTTTTATCTTTTTCTGGATGTAATTCGGGTTTGGACAACCAACTTGAAAAATATTTAATGGTTGAATTCGAATTCAATGTTATAAATAGACTCAATATTTGCTTTTGTACTTTTCGTTGCTTATACTTTAATCTTTTAGTAATGAAAAATAATGCTTTGATGAGGGCTAATAAATGATTTGGTATACGTTAAGAATAGTCATAAAAAAGCTATCGCCGAATAAGACGTTCTTTAGACCGGGCACAATGTTTTTACAATATTTGTTGTTACCATAAATATTCCATTTATTATTAATGGCATGAATATTCCATTTATGATCTTCATATTTTATGTTATGCCATAAATAATATGCGCACGTTATTGTACGTTTTTTTTTCATTTTTACAGCATAAGAGTTTGATTCCATTAATTATCATATATAATAAATTTAATATTTATTTAATTAATCAATAATAAAGCGGCTTTTAGATATGTCTTCGAAGAGTCAGTAAAGCGTCGCCACTCTCGGTGGGTTTATAGAAAAGGCTAAAATATGTTGTTGTTGTTGTTATCCCAATTTGTACGTAATACGACAATACATGGGTCAGTGTAATGATTACATAGATAGAAATAATCGAAATAAAAAATTTTCATGCAGAGCAATGTGTTTTAGGCGTATTTAGATATGTATATGAACAGTTTAAAAGCCAATAAAGCCATTTGTTTCAATATTTTCTTATTTTTTCTTACTGTTCCCAAAACTTTTAAGTGCTAACCTCGTAAAACAGGAGACCCTGCTGCCCATTGCGCTATTCTAGTCCAAAACTTTTCAGTTTGTAATCGACTTTTCAAATAAACATACACATAGGAGTTGAGAGCTCCATTTAATAAAGCCTTTTAGTTTTCCTGTTTGATATATCTTGTTTAATTATGTTGTTTATGCAATTTGAAAAGGGACTAATTGCAAAAGCACAATAATTATACAATAGGCCCCAGGTTGTATACGCATATAGGAAATATGTTAATAACTTTGCTTTGGTTTTAAAAAATATTGCTCTACATTTGATTCAAAAAAAATATGAGAATGCATTTTACCCACAAAAACTTTTTAAAACGTTATTTTTCTTAACACCAATTATTTTGAATTGTAAATATGTTCTATAGTTTTGTAGCAGATTCATGTTTTGATAGGTTTTCTTTGGGAGTACTCACCTTAAAATTTTCTAGAAAATGGGACCACTTCAGACCAGGTCCCGGGGTATAGTAAGCTGAGCTGCTCAGCCCTATTTACCCATATGAACTTGCAGATCGCCTGCAACAAAAAAAAGAAAAACCACCCAAAAGTCGAAAAATAGGCAATTTCCTTTTAAAAAAACGTAAAATAAAGGAAAGTGCATGTCATTTATGACAAAACGTCATAAACAGTATAAAGCTTTCAGAATATCCTAAGTTTTTAAAGCAAAATTCTTAAAATTTAGTTTAATATTTTCTTTTAATTTCATCTTGACAACGGTGGCCAACTTGTCACCGCAACGTAGATTAGTATTTTTGGGTTTTTTTGGGGTTTTTCTTCTTTTTGGTAGCAGACGATCTGCAAGTTCATAGGGGTCAATAGGGCTTAGCAGGCTCAGCTCGCTATACCCCGGGACCTGCACCAAAGTGGTCCCATTTTCTAAAAAAATTTAAGGCGAGTACTCCCAAAGAAAACATATCAAAACTAATTATTTCATTGGAGATGTTCTCATAGTATTGTAGAAATAAATAGGATGCAAATATCATATTATTGAAGGCGATTGTTCTTAAGGTGTTTCTACAGTTTAAAAGTTTTCTTGCATAATTTTTTTTGTTGTAATTTATCTTGAATGTGATTTTAATTACAATTTTCACAGTTTAAAATTAATCGCAGCAATTTATTTTGACAATAAGTTTTACCAACTTACTGAAATTTGTAAACAACTTGTTTTTTCATTTGTAAATTTCTTAAGTATATAATAATTAAACTCATGAACTGTTTAGTCGTCTTTTATAAATATATTTTACCTACGCGTGGAACCATCGCTTCCCGTGAGATCAGCCAATTTAAGCGAAGCCGGGTGTGGTTAGTAATTATATGGGTGACTGCCAGGTCCGTTGGGTGTATTTCGGAACATACGTTAAACTGTAAGTCCCGTGTGGATGGCATTACTGAGACTTAAATGGGGCAGTTGGGTAGGAGTTATTTGTATAACGTCCGTGGTGGCAGTAACGCTTTGTCTAAAAGGTACCGTGAAATGTAATACCTGCATGTTTCGGTGTTTGACCATGGTTAACAGAACTGACTGAAAAAACGGGTTAAACATCTAAATACTCGACAACCACGGTTCCTAGTACTTACACTCTATATAAGCCTTTGTGGCCTGTCAAAATATTTTAAGGATAGGACCTTAAAAACACTAAAATATTTACCAAAATCGCTGGGAACTTGCAAGTAAAATAGCGCCTACCATATTTATCTCACATGAAAAAAAAATTGAAGCAATTTTTAAAAACCAAGTGTGCGTACGCAGGTTGGCGCGAGATTTTTTAAATATTTTCATCTGCAAAAACACCTTAAGAAACTAACAACTAAGACATTATTTCTGAAGCGCTCTCAGATAAGCAGTAGGACTTCTGACCGATCAGTGTTATACAGGAAAACTCTTGAAGAAAATGTTGAAATACCGTAGGAGTCTGTAAAGTACTTTATTTAAATAAGACAAAAATAGTTTGTTACAAAGAAGATTATCCGCCCTTAGAAATCAGAGGAAAATATCTTCCTTCTTGTTATTTTCTGATTTTTTAATAAGACAAAAAAATTGTATTTTAATGATTTCCCTACAAAGTTAAAAAAATATATTAAAGCCCCTGTAAATTTAGGCTTTTATCCACAACGAAATTAGACATACTCGTAGTTCATAATATAATGCAACTATAAAAATTATAATTGTATTTGCCTTAAATTTAAAACCATTTTAAAAATGCAAAAATATTTTGGCCTATTTTTAAAGAATTTAGATGTACAATCAGTCAGATATATGTATACAAGTAAGCTTCCTAAAAATATTATTTATTATTATTTTTTTAAACTTAAGGCTAACATTGATGATCGGTTGATGGTGATAAATTCTTTTGGTCAAGGTTGCACGAGATGGACCTGGCAAACATATGGTTTTAATAAGAAAAAGCTACATGCAATATGCTTATCCATTTAGCGCTGCTCTCGCTCGAGGCGTGTTTGTTATCGTTGCCGCGGAAAGTAAATACCAAACCGGTGAACGCGGCAAGGCGAACATTGCCGTGATCAAACCAAGTTTAGGAGGCCGCGCGAAACAGCCTTGCTAAATTAATACACATCTTAAGAGGTTTAAGGGCCTAATTATATCGCAAAGTTGCAGGACCCATGTCGACAAACCACAAACAATTAACGTCCTAAAAGCCAATATTACTTGCATTGTTGATAAATTTATGAAAAAATGTCATCGATAAACGGATCTTTAAGATCCGATTGACTCAGCAGTACCGCGGCGGTCATTTGGCTGGTATAATTTTATAAAGATATATGTGAAATCAGGTACTAAATATGGACAATTCTTTTTTACCTCTTAACTACCCCGAATTAACATCTGGGTATTATTCTTCAAGCGGGACTTACAGTTTTATTCAAAACTACTTTACGCCAGGTAAATTCAGAAGCAGTTGCTTTGTGATTTCTTTAAAACTTTGCGTTTTGGGATTACCTGATTACGATAGAGTAGTTTTTAAAGCTTATTGGTTGATTTATAACTAAATTTGGGTCATTATACCTTTATTGCCCAGTCTACTACATAAAATAGCCACAGTTCTTGACAAAATGTCAAATTTATTAACCTGTAGGTTTACAACTCTATAAAGTAGTAAAATTTTTCAATGCTAGACAAATTTACCAAGTGTCCAATTGGGACCCAGTAATGTTTCTTCCCAGTGTTACTTGGTAAACTGTAACATTGCGGAAAAACATATAAAATATGTTTGAGTACATACTTATATATGACACCAAATAGTCAAAAAAAGAGATCGCTTTTTATCCTAAGAACTTTGACCAATAAGTGAGCGTGCAAATACAAAAGGTAAAATGATTTTTTTTGGTTATTATTAGAACAAAACCTAATGTTTTTTCATGATTAAAAAAAGTTTAATTAGAAAAATTAAAAAATTATATTTTGCATTGTAAACTAGTCTAAGTCCAAACAATAGTACAATTACCGAATTAGAACAATGTTTAGTTCCCGTATATTTAAAAATGTTAATCATGTTTTTTTCATATCATCTTTTAAACTACAAAGGAAATCAATATTTTTTAAATAAAAGAGTATAAAAACGTCATGCCAAACATGGCCATAGAGTTAGCAGTACATCCGTTCAACAAATTTCAAACTGACTTATTGGACTTATAGTCTAATTAACAAATTAATGCACTATTTTTTTAAGATTTAATTACAATAATATTTTTATTTTAAAAATAATTTAATGGGATGATACTAACTTATCAGCATTATGTTTAATTCAACAATAATAAGTAACGTTATCACCATATTTATGATCCTTATTAAATGCCAATTTAACGGCTATATATAAAAATAAATACGGCATCCACAACTAACCAAAACACAAAAAAAAAACGCTTTTAGGTAAAGTACTTTATACTGACAGTAATATGAATGTTACTTTTAAATTAAAAAGCTTATTGGTCATAAAATATTGTTAAATTGAATATTTAAGTATATTCAAATCACTCAAAATTTATAGGAGGACTTCTTAAGTTTAAAAAAATATATTTTGTGTCTTTGGCGATACTAACAGTTTTACTTCGGTTTTTTTATGGTAGGTTTTTTTGAGGATTTAAAATATTTTTATAATACTAAGGTAATATTTGTTTTAAATAACCCGTACACATTACGGTAAAAGTTTTACTTAATGGTTAAAAATTAATAGTTAAGAATAACAAATAATAAATGAAAAAATGTAAAGTTGGGAAGTACGTACATCGTTAAAAAGAAGCAACTTTTATATTCTTCGAATATTGGTAAAAACTTTTAACATTACACAAAAAAATATTTAACCTTCTTAAAAATATATATTCTTTCTGACTTTTGATATCAATACACCAAAAAATTGTGGTTGGGGTTGAAACCACAGCAATAATCCTAAAAAAATCCTTTTAAAAATTATATCAGTTTAGCCGGAAAAGAATCTTGGCCAAAATGGTTTACATTATTATTAAAATATTACCGACGTTTTGGCTTCATATATTAATAACAGTCAAACGGCCGAGTGATGATCGCGTTGTTACATTTCACAATGGACTTAGCAATTGTTAAAGTTAACAACGGTTTGGAATGTTTAACAAAATGTCAGATTTTGACAGATTGCCTACTAAAATCATTAAATAACACTGACAATGACGTTTTGTTAAACATTCTAAACCGTTGTTAACTTTTAACAATTGCTAAGTCCATTGCTAAATTTAACAACGCGATCATCACTCGGCCGTAAATCAGTTATTCAAGTAGATTGTCCGAGCTACAAGAACTTGTGTCGTTTTAATTTGTTAATAGGTATACTGATATGTATAAAAAATATTATATATACAAAGTGTCCGGAAAATACGTGTAAAAAATTTTATAGCTAACTTTTAATGACAAAATACTCCAATCCACTTGGTTATATCTGAAATTGCTTCGTATAGCTGTTAGAGAGCGGTAAATTTTTTTAGTGATGTAATAATAGACTAAAAAGTTTTATAGTCGATATACATATATATATATATATATATATATATATATATATATATATATAATATATATATATATATATATATATATATATATATATATATATATATATATATATATATATATATATATATATATATATTATATATATATATATATATATATATATATATATATAATATATATATATTATAAGTCAGAAAAATTATAAATCTTTTAACTGTACACTTTCAAAAATGTTTGTTGCAAAGGTATGGAGATACTGTATTTGAAATATATTTAGTGGGTAAGGTGACACTTATTTTATATATCCAAAAAGCATTTAATAAAAGTTTAATATAATAAAATGATCATTAAAATTTTAAACCCTTATATATATATATATATATATATATATATATATATATATATATATATATATATATATATATATATATATATATATATATATATATATATATATATATATATATATTTTTTATTTACCATGAGAATATCAAAATAAAATTTTTGCTAAATGTAAAGCGAATAATTTTTTTACAGAGGTTACTATAATGTAAAACATATGGGTAATTTTGCATTTTTTAGAGATAAGCAAATTATGTCTTTTTATTCATAACAACCATTTCGGAGTAATCGATCTACGCACCGAAAAAAAAAAATTGTAGGCATCGTATTGAAAACTTTCTCCTTTTTTGAAATTCGTTAAGAAAAACTTAAAGGCTTTAAAACTTACCATTGACTCCAAAATGACCACAACAAGCGAGTGTTAACAGTCCAAAAACAAGAAAAAATTTAGTTCCAAACATCGCGAGTGCGTCCAACATCGCGTATTAAGCGACTGATCTAAACCCGGAGCGATCCGTGCCGGTTCTTCCGGCAACCACGCAAATTCTGACGAAAATCCGGGTGTCCGAATTGCGCCCGAAATGGCGCAGAATCAGTTAAAACCACGTGGATTCAGAGATCTAGACGTTATTGTTCGCTAGAACCGTAGATTCTTGTTTTAAAAATGAAAAAATATCGCTCTTGTTAGTTGTGGTGAGTTATGTAAACGGCCATCTCGCGGAAAAGAGGATTTCGGCCGTTATTACGAATTACAATTACATTATATGCAGTCTATAAAAAATGGAAAGAAACGTGGCATAAATATTCAGATTTTTTAAAAATATTTTTGCCTTTCCAGATTATTTTAAATATAAATTGATCTTACATTTAACCTTCAATTTTTTTTATTATGAAGACCAAGTCTGCCATTGGCAAATCAAAAGTTACTAGAATTTAAATGATAACTTAAGAAAGTTAATATATGGATGCAAGAACGCCCTTTTAAAAGTTTGTCTTATTAGTAAAAGTGGTCTTATAGTTTACAGTAAATAACATAAGAAAAACTATGTATTTTTTCAGCAGCTTTTCTGTTTTAAAGCTTTAATAGGAGATTAGTTGCAGGATGTTTTCCATAAACTTTTAGCAATATCCTTCTGCTGATGACATTATCGAGACGTAAATGGGGTAGTTTGGACGTGGAAGTTATTTGTATAACGCCCATGGTGGCAGTACGTCGTTGTCTAAAAGGTGCCATAAAATGTAATATCTGCATGTTTCGATGTTTGGCCATCGTTAACGGAAATGGTGGATAAAACAGGTTAAACATTTAAAAACCCAACACCCACGGTACCTACTACTTAGGCTCCATACAAGCCTTCGTGGCCTGTCAAAATATTATAGGGATGGTTACTTAAAAAACACTGAAGCAAGAAAAATGTCTTTAAAAAATCTTTTAAACTGCAAAAATACCTTAAGAAACTAACGTCTGAGAAATTATTTCTAAAGCGCTTTAAATAAGGAGTAGGAGTTCTGACAAATCAGTGTCATACAGGGCCGTATTTAGATGGTGGCGAGATGGGCGCCCATCAAGGGCGCAGCCACCTGGGGAGCGCAAAGTTGGCTATGATTTTTTTTATCAGTTGTCAGTACTGTAGTCATATTATTATTATTATTATTATTTATATTGACGAAATTAATCAAATAAATTTCAACAGAACAATTTAATAACAAATCTTACACTTAAATACTTAATTTAATTATTTTTAATAAATTTTGACTAAAAAAATTAATTAATAATAAAATATCAATTTATCCTGATACCTACAGCGAGAATGTAACTTTTTAAATTTTTGTAATATTTAAACTGCGGATAAATTAGTATTTTATAAATTGGGAGCAGCACTAGTTCTTTTTTTGTTGCATATTATTTAATTTATTAAAGTATAAATGTTACGTTTTAGTAGGCCTGCTATGCTCAGTATTTTTGTAAGTACGATTTTATTGTTGGGAAAATGTATTTTAAGTTTAATCATCCACACATAAGGATGTATAGTTAATTTACATTCCACTTCTTTTAGTCAAATACAAACAATTGTTTTATGTAAATCATGTCTCTTTCTAATAGTGGGCTATTATTTTCATAAAAAGAAAGAATGGAATTTGTCACAAATTTCACCACAAAATGGGTTTTTTTAAAGAAATGAAATTTTCGGTTCAAAAAACTTTAAATCTACAACTATGCACTTTAATTTTGTAAAATTTCCGTATTCCATACTTCCCAAATCCCCCGGTGTGTGGAGGCGCAAATGTTAAGCCCCGCCAAGGGCAGCTATACCTAGATACGGTCCTGGTGTCATTTAGAAAAAATCTTGCAGAAAAGTGGTGAAATACCGTGTACAGACTAATTGGGAAACATGGCGTACAGAATTGCATTATGTAGTGCTGTGTAAAAGTAAATGCAAACAACTTAAAATACTTCATTTAAATAAGGTAAAAGTATATTGTCCGCTTTAAAACACTAAAAGAAAACCCCCCTTCTTGTCATTTACTCTTTTTTAAACACACAAAAAATTTTGTTTCATTTAATATTTTCTTTTAAAAGGTAAAAAAAAATTAAATACCCTGTAAGTTTAAGCTTTTCTCCGTAACGAAACTAGACATACTCGTAATTCATATAATACAGTTATAAAAGTTGTAACTATGATTGTATATGCTTTAAATTTAAAATTATTTTATACGTTAAAAAATATATTGCGTTGCTTTTGGCTTATTCTTAAAAAATTTAGATGTTAACGCGGCAAGGACAACATTGCCTTGGTCGAACCAAGTTTAGGAGGCCGCACGCCTTTAGAGGATCGAAGGCTCAATTTTATCGCAAAGGTAGCTACATTAGCTGGTCGTCTAGGTCACAACCCTAAATCACTAGTTGTAACCAGTAGAGTCTGTATTTAAGAAATTATTTGCATAGGTGACAGAGCAAGCAAAACAGTTTAATGTTACATTAAAACCCTCACGTAAAATTTCAAGGCAAATAAACAGGTCCAATTATGAGGCAAAATCGGTGAAAGAGTACTTTCGGAAATCAGCATACATACCTCTATTAGATTAAATTATTAATGATTTGGAGGACAGATTATCTCCGGAAGTATTCGACCTCTTTCATTTGGAAGCTTTTATACCTATCCCAATTGACAGGAATTTGGATATCGATATTGTAAAAGTAAAAAAGCGTTTCACATGTACCGCCGGTTCATTAGCAATAATGAATCTACAGTATTAAATAAATACCGACTCTGGATGACCAAATGGAAAAGAGAATCTCAAAATAATTTGGTCATACCGAAGTCGATAGCTAATTTTATTGAGGCGTGCGACCAAGATTTGTACCCAAACATAAAAATGTTTCTACAAATTTTGGCTACACTCCTGGTTAGCGTAGCTACCGCGGAATGATCCTTATTAACTCTCCGTAGGATCAAATCTTGGTCGCGCACCTCAATGGCACAAGAAAGATTATTGGGGCTAGCTCTCTTAAATATACATAGAGATGTGCACCTGGATGTCCACGAAATAATTAATGTTTTTGCAAAAAAAAGCGTGAGCTTGAATTTGTAATTTAAGCCTTAGTATGTAGTATAGAAAAATGCTTAAATTACAAATTAAAATTGTATGTTTAAGAGAACTAGCCCCGATAATCTTTAAATCAAGCTTGAATTTTTAATTTAAGAATGTACCTATACTATATACTGTATAGATACATAAATAAACTGCAAATTCAAGTTTACTCTTTAAGCTTTCCAAAGAAACCATATGTGTACTGGAAATAAAAATAAAAAATTGGACTTTCTATACAAAGCTGCTGCTGCGGATGCTAACTTTGTATGGGAAGTAAAAATATTTTTATTATTTCCGGTATACATGTTCTTTGGAAAAGTTGATCAGATTGATGGTCTAAACTCTAAGACCATGGCTTGGAGCATAGACTTCATACCATGGTATGAAGGATTTGGTCAATTTCCCTAACACCCTGTGTACTATACTATAATATTATAAAGAGTTAAAGATTTGTATTTTTAAATGTTTGCAACAAGTATACTCAAAAACTACTTAATCGATTTTAATTTTTTTCACCGTTAGAATACTACATTTTTACTTATTGTAACATAAGCTATAAAAAATAAATGTCCACTCATGTGAACCCCGGACATGTAGCTAGCTTTTGATAAAGGTATTTGATGTAAAATGGTGTTTAATTTAGTTTGTAAATAATGTTATCAAATATCAAATTAAAAAATCGTTTAAAACATAGGTAAGTCCATGATTGTTCATGAGTGAATCGTACTTCGAGTCGCACTTGACCGATTTTTGGGTGGCTGTACCCACAACCTGGATCCGCGCCTGGTTTTTGTGTGGGCATTTTATCTAGAGTCTAGGCCGACAAACTACAAACAATTAACGCACTAAAAGCCAACATTACTTCTATTGTTGATGAATGTATGAGAGAATGTCATTGAAACACGGATCCTTTAGATCCGAATGGGTTAGCAAAAGCACGGCGTTCATTTGTCTGATATAATTTTAAAAACACACTATTATCGAATATGTATTAAAATAAAAATTAAACCATGTATATATATATATATATATATATATATATAATAAAATAATAATATAATAAAACAATATATATATAATAATAATAATTATATATAAAATATATATAATATATATATATATATATATATATATATATATATATATATATATATATATATATATATATATATATATATATATATATATATGTTTATATATATATATATATATATATATATATATATATTATATATATATTATAATATATATATATATATATATAATATATATATATATATATATATATATATATATATATATATATCGCTCTTGATTAGTTGTGGTGAGTTATGTAAACGGCTATCCCGCGCAAAAAAAGATTATTACAAATTAAATTACATTATATTCAGTCTATAAAAAATAAAACTAAACGTGGCATAAAAATTCATATTTATTTAAAAAATGTTTGCTTTTCCAGAATATTGTAAATATAAATTAAACTTATATTTAATCTTCATTTTTTTTGTGAAAACCAAGTTTGCATTGACAAATCAAAATTTACTAGAATTTAAATTAAAACTGAACATAGTTAATATGTCATGCACAAACGATCTTTTAAAAGTTGGTCTTATTAGTAAAAACGGCCCTATATTTTACACTAAATAGCCCAAGAAAGGCTATGTATTTTTTCAGCAGCTTTTTTTTATTAAAACCATAATAGGAGATTAGGTTGCAAAATGTTTTTCGTAAACTTTCAGCAATATCTTTTTTATAAAAAAAAAAATTTTTCTTTTAATCCAGAAAGTATTTCTCCCCTTTTAATCTACGTACTTTATATGATTCCGAAATCACGTCTAGAATAGTGTTTCCATGTCTGGGGAACGGCATCTCCCAAACTCCTGATTTAGTCTTTGAACTTTTTACTTTGTTTCTTCCTTTATCTCTACAGTGTCTAAGCTGTGAAACCTCCTGCCTATAGTGATAAATAAAAAATGATAAATTAACTTTAGCAAAAAACCATAAACAACCATCCAATTGAAAAAATAAATTAAATTACTTTTTGTGAAAACAATATTAATGTTTAAAAGATATACGTGAAACACTTAGTACCACTGCATCTATTACAACTGCACTATTTTAAAATAATCATTTAAATTTGAAACAACTCCCAAAATTGTTGAGGCTCGCCTAGTAAGTATGCAATTGGGTTAATATTAAAAAGTGGAGAAAAGTTGGTACTCTTATGGGTTCTGGGATGCATCAATGTAATTTGGCTATTTTGTTCCACCTTAATTTAACTAATATTCTATTACACCGAGTAAATGAGGTTTACTTAACGATTTACTTAATTTAATCTTAAGTTCTAATAAATATTTTCTTTTAATTGCGTGAACAGTACCAGGCAATACTCCCAACTAATATATTTTTATTTGGCATATTGCAAAAACATAACATGTTAGTTGTAGAAAATAAGAAGTTAAATAAAAAATATGTTTATGACAACTTGTTGCTTTTACCTAATAGAAAGGCATGAAATTGTACTGTGTACATTATTATGCCACGTGACAACTTAAGTTTAGTGTTAAAATAGATTATTTAATTGCTAAGGTATAAACAGAAGAGGGTGCAATGGTAGCAATACTTAAAAAAAATAAAAAAAGAAGTTTATGTTGGTTCACGAAATCAATTTGAGACAAAAAATACATGGAGAGTATCATACACTTGTAGTCCGAGAGATACGCATGAAACATTTTTTTTATATTACTTTGAACTATAGTCAATTTAGAGCCAAACTGCTGCCTCAGCTTAGCAGGTTCAAATTGACTTTTTTTTTAACCTTAAAAAAATCGTAAAAAATCTTTTTTTTTAAGTATTACCTAAAAACTATTAATTTTAGAAAAAAAGGTATATAACTAAAATTGATGGTCTAATAAAACTACGTCAGTTTTTTTTTATGAAATTTTTTGTAACCCTGTTAGTTTTTGAGATAATAACAATTTAAATTTACAAGAAAAACGCAAATATCTAAAAAATAAAAGAATTACGAAAAAATGTAATAAACAAAAAATATGCCTCTTAGTATGCTCTATAAAAACGGTTATATTCACATTTTTAATAAAATAAGTAATTAAGGAGATATAAGCAAAAAAGTGATTTGGGCCATTAAAAATTTTGCTAATAACAATATTTTTTGGTACAAGTAAGTATACTATCTTCGATTCATCTAAAAATTAATTTAAAATGTTTTATTTGTTGAATAAAACAAACTAATACACATATGCCTCGAGGCAATGGGGGATAACCTGGTATCACGGATATTTTATTTAATTTTTTTGGTCCAATAACTGTACTCATTCCGATTCACTTAGAACTTTAACTTAAATAAAATTTAAAATTTATTTAATTAAAAAAATATATAAAAAAATAAGTGCCTCCTTTATCTGGTTATATACCTGGCAGGACGCTTAACATTTCTTGATCTCCTATGCTACTATGAGTATAGCTCATCGTTTAAATATTTTATTATCAATTTAAATAATAATATTAATAATTTATAATTACAGTTACTTGTTCAAAATGATCTTGAGAAAATTTTATTCATATTTTTAACACGAAAGTTTTTTTTTAAGTTTATTATTTTTTTTTATTCAATTAATGTTTAAACTTTAATTTGATTATATTTCAATGTGGTAAATAAATGGGTTAATACCATAATTTAAATGAGAATGGCTTTAAGCCTAAAAGAAGTAGATAGCTTAATAGGAGAAATATTTTAAAAGTTTAATGCAAAATAAACTAAAAAAAAGTTTTTTTATGTTAAAAATTTGATTAAAATTTTCTTAAGATCCTTCTGAACGAGTTACTGCCTTTAAAAATTATTGATATTAATATTTAAATGGATAATAAAAATATTTAAACGATGAGAGATACTCATAGTAGCATAGGAGATCGAGAAATGTTAAACGTCCTGTCAGGTATATAACACCCAGATAAAGGAGGCACTTATTATTATTATTATTATTATTATTATTATTTTCAAATAAATAAAGTTTAAATTTTATTTTAGTTAAAGTTTTTAAGTGAATCGGAATGAGTACAGTTATTGGACCAAAAAAATTAAATAAAATATCCGTAATACCAGGTTATCCCCCATTGCCTCGAGGCACATGTGTATTAGTTTGTTTTATTCAATAAATAAAACATTTTAAATTAATTTTTAGATGGATCGGAGCTGGTATACTTACTTGTACCAAAAAAAATATTGTTATAAGCGAAATTTTTAATGACTAAAATAACTTTTTTGCTTATAACTCCTTTATAACCTATTTTATTAAAAACGTGTATACATACTTTAAAGAATATATATATTGTTTTATAGAGCTCACTAAAGAGCATATTTTTTGTTTATTACATTTTTTTGTAATTTTTTTCATTTTTAAGATATTTGCGTTTTTCTTATACATTTAAATCGTTAATATCTCAAAAACTAAAGAGGCAACAAAAAATTTTATAAAAAAAACTGACTTAGTTTTATTAGACCATCAATTTTAATCATGTTTTTTTATAAAATCAATAGTTTTCGAGTTGTATTTAAAAAAAATTTTTACGATTTTTAAGGTAAACAAATTAAAATTTAAACCCGCTGAGCTGAGGCGGCAGTGCGGCTTTGAATTGACTATTGTTTATAGTAACATAAAAACAATGTTTCATGCGTATCTCTTATTATGAATATATGAATGTTTTCATAATGTTATTCCTAATAAATAAAGAGCAGCAGTTTGAGGACCTGTATAATTTAATGGCACTTGAAATTAGGAGCCATGATATTAAAAGCTCGTAAAATAAGAAACATTAATGTTTCGTATTAAAACAATTTAATTTTTTTTTTTTTAGTAGGTATCTTAGTGCTTTGAAAGTGTACACTACTCTAAAGGTATGTACACACCGAAAAAACAAAGAAGAACAAATATTCGTTCTTGTTCACCTTGTTTGTATGTGTTCTTTGTTTATTGTTATGGATGACGACGAACAAAATTTATTTCTCTTTAGGTATGTACACACCGAAAAAACAAACAAAAACAAACATTAGTTCGTGTTCACCTTCTTTGTATGTGTTTCTGGTTTATTGTTCGCTT
>JAHBCN010000573.1:0-25000 GCA_019359885.1 Listronotus oregonensis | reverse complement strand
ATTGATTTACGAAGGTATTTATTAATTATATTTAAAGCGTTGTGCCAATGATATACTTATAATTTATTCTTTAGTTTTTATGTAAGTAACCTGCTTTTTTTAAAGAAGGTTAATCTCTCTTCTTACTACCTAGTATTATTTACAATTTTATAATGGCAATTTTGCACCTATTCTTTAACATTTTTAAACAAAGAAAAGTATTTTCTTTACAGTGCTTAATTTTTTCTAAAAATAGCTATGACATGCGAGATATTTAGTTGTTCTGTATCATCTAGTTCTTATCTATAATATTCGCTACATTTCAATGCACCAAAACCAAATATCATAGGTTCGTGACCTCCAATACCACTAAAGCTATTTTTAAAAATGTTGCATGTTTTTGGGGACCCCAAAATTTAAAAGGGTGGAAAAAACTTTTAAATACACGCGTTTATTGCCTACGTGGTACGCCAAGTTGTTGACTCTTCTATCTCAGTGTTCCTGTAGGGAACAATGTTTCATTTTTCAACTATTATCCCTTCTAAAACTTAATAAAAATGTTAAAAAATTTTTCCCCAAAACCCAAAAAATAGCCCTTTGAACGATCCCCCTTTTTTAAAAAAATAAATTTTTATTGGGAAGGCTTTTCTAAGTTTCATTAAAAATTTATATTACATAATCTTTGACTATTGAAATAGGTGCGCGTTATCAATACCAAGATTATGCAAAATTTTAAATTTCCATGTGACGTCATTTCAAAAGAAAACATCGGTGACAAAGTTCCGTTTTTCCTTTTGAAAAATAAAAGCTTGAAAATAAGGCAGATATATAAGCTTGTCTTCTGGTTTGAGATTATTATATCATTCAAAACGATACCCTACTGGTATGAAAATAAAGGCTCAACTAAACTTTAATATATAATATATAAAAAATTTGGCAAGAGACAGTTTATTTACATACAAATAATAAAAATTACTTGTTGCAATTTATTTTGATATTTAATTTGGAATTAATTTTAAGTAAAAAAAAATGAATTATTGTTTGGTTTTTATTTGTAATTAAAAAGTTTCCAAAAAGGAAAGCAGTTGTGGTTGTAAAAGTTCATGAATATAGCGCAAGGCAGTCATGCTATCTCGAATTAACACTAATGATGACCTGCTCCGTAAGCAATGGCACCCCATACCATAACATCCACAGTGCGATGAATATGCCGTTCGATGGATAATTGGACGTTTCGTCGTTCACCACGTCTCCTCCTTACCATTGCACGGGCCCAAACAGAATCTTGAATCATCGCTGAACAAGACTGAGCTCCATTCTATATTCCATTCAAGTCTCTCCCTACTTCATACCATTCGTTGCCGACGATGCTGTGGGGTCAGAGGTAGTACAAGGTGGAAACGGTAGGAAAACAGTTCAAAAGATCTTATTCGGCCATAAACTGTTCTCATTGTTATTGTTCTTCCGACAGCATCAAACTACTGGTTCGCAACTGCCCTTGCTGTGGAAAATCGATTTCTAAATGTCCCAAATAACGATCTTATCGCTCTGTAGTCGCTTCTTTGGCCTCCAGTACCTCTAACTAGTCGATTTTGGCCTTCTTAAAAACCACGCTAGACAACATCTTATTACAGTAGCTCATCTAAAAGAAAATCCGTCTCTACGTATCCCGATTATTCGATCCCTCTAAAACTCGAAAAGTTCAGTGAAATTAGCGCGTCTGCGAACTCTAGGCATTATAATTCAATAAAACAACAATGAAACAAATAAAACCAAATAAATCCAACACAGAAAAAAACTAAATATTAAGTAAACATTTTCATATTGTTCGGATCCTGATATGACAAAAAAGCCTTTACAAAAAAAGTACGGCTCGGAATGCCTTCAAAATTTTATCAGCGTATACTTTCATGATAGCAAATATGTTTACAAGTTACAATTTATCAAAATTCAATAAATAATTCTGGGCGTTGCATTTTCTATGTCACTTATTGTATTAATAATTTGGTACATGATTTCTATTGTCTGCATAGTTTTACATAAAAAGGGTACTTTTGTACCTCGTTTTATTTAATTTATCATTTAAAAAACCCGGTTAAAGATAAAAGGAACAAATTAACATTTTACACTCTGTATCTTAAAAATGGGGCCGTTGTGGATATACGTTTATTTAACATTTTTTTCTTAGTTTTGGCCAAAGAATCCATCATTTAGCGATGGCATATATTGATTAAATATCCCTTATTATTATATATATATATATATATATATATATATATATATATATATATATATATATATATATATATATTTTTTTTTTTTTTTTTTGATTATTTGCTTTCTGAACTATTAACATATATTCTTCAATTTAATTACTTGGGAGTTTTGGTTTACATTTATTTTGAAATTAAAAGTTTATTTTTAATTGTTCATATTGTTTAATTACAAACGTTTCGGCAAAAGCCTTCATGGTGTTTATACATCTAAAATTAATATGGCAGTGGTTACTTATAATTATTACGTTTTTCTTTTGTGTATTACATAAAATGACTTTACAATTTTACAATAATTAATTTTGTTTTTGGCTTACCCTAGAAGGAAATCTGTCCATTAATAATAAAAACCTTAAAAACACTTATATACACATACATCTACAAACATTTTAAAATCTTCAGGACATGCACAATTAAAATATTTATTTGTACTGAAACGGCAGTAAGCAGTTCCTTCCGTATCCTGAGACAAGATAAGAGTTCAAAACATTTTTTTTAATTTACAATTAATATTAAAAACAGTTTTATAAATTAGAAAGGATAGTATTTGTTGTTTTTATTTAGCTACAAAGATTAAATATGAAAATAGGTTTTTTTTAAGAAAAGTTATTATATTATTTGAGTGTGAGGAGAGTGAGAAAAATAATTTTGCATGATAAGATAAAACTGAAATTAATTAATGACGTTGTAGTAATATTGGCTTAGGTTTTTAATATCTGTTTTATCATTTATAGAGTTTTCATGTTTTTTAATGAAAAGCATTTCTAGAAATTCTCTTTTTTTTTGATTTGGTTCTGTTTTTAAAATTTTTTTGTCCTGATAATTAAAAGTATGCTTTGCTTCATTTTCGTCTTTAGTTAAAGCTGTTTTATTTTTCTTGTCATATTTGTGCCCATTTAATCGATTTTTCAGATATTGTGTTGTTTGGCCAATATAGACACTAGGACAGTCGTTACATGGAATTTGGTAGACAGTATGAGTTTTTTGGTGTTTAGGGGTTTTAGTTTTTAGTGTGCTAAAGAACTTTTTTTGGAGAATATTGTGGCTTTTATGACACACGGCGATATCAACCTAAAAAAGGTTGTTTGTAAACTCTCCTTATCCCTGAACGTATGGGAGGGATAAATATTTAATTGAGTTTTTATCTATTGTATTTAGGTTAGGGTTATTTGCTTTTTGCAATCTGTTATTAAAGTAAATAGCTACCCAAAAAAATTAATTAATATCATCTCCCAAGAAATTAAATTGAAGAATATAGGTTAATGGTTCAGACAGCAAATATTAAAAAAAAAATATATATATATATATATATATATATATATATATATATATATATATATATATATATATATATATATATATATATATATATATATATATATATATATATATATATATATATATGTATATATATATATATATATATATATATATATATATATATATATATATATATATATATATATATATATATATATATATATAATATACCGCCAGAAGTATGCGACATATAGAAAAAAAGAATTATTGGGACGTTTAGAAAAAAATCGATTTCGCAGATCAACTCTGCATCACTTAAAACCTCAAAAACAATTGAACGATCCCGATTGTCATTTGTTATCTACCAGTAAATTTAAATTTTGTTAGGTCGGTTGACCGAAAGTCGCCTTATTTGTCAAAATATCGAAACATTTTATAAGGATAAGTTGTTCAGAATTTAATTTTGTTGCTATGTGTAAAATTTTAAGCCATTTGGATAAACACCAAAATTTGGACATTTTTTTTCCATAAAAATATATATTTTTTAATTTTTCTTTACCATTTAGAAACAGGTTTTCCAGACCTAAACTCATGTTTCAGCCCTTTTTTTTACTTTAGTAAGTTAGTCCTTTTTTCCAAAGAAAATTTTAAAAAATGGTATTTTTTGGAAACCCGAGTTTTCACATAGGCAGTTTTTAAATACCGTAACTCGGAATTTTAAATATTAATTTTTACCGTTTAAACGATTCAATGTTATAATTAAAATAACTTCAAATAAAAAATTAATATTTGAAATTTTGAGTTACGGTATTTAAAAAATGCCTATGCGACAACTCGGGTTACCGAAAAATACCATTTTTTAAATTTTCTTCGGAAAAAAGGACTAACTTGTTAAAGTAAAAAAATGTGCCGAAACCTTAGCTTAGGTCTGGAAAACCTGTTTCTAAATGGTAAAGAAATGTTTTTCAAACAAAAATGTATTTATGGAAAAAAAAATGTCCAAATTTTTGTTTTTATCCAAATGGCTCAAAATTTTACACATAGCAAAAGAATTAAATTCTGAACAACTTATCATCATAAATTTTTTTGATATTTTGACAAATAAGGCGACTTTCGGTCAACCGACCTAACAAAATTGAAATTTACTGCCAAATAGCAAATGGCAATCGGGATCATTCAATTGTTTCTAAGGTTTTATGTGATGCAGAGTTGATCTGCGAAATCGTTTTTTTTTTCTAAACGTCATAATAAAAACTTTTTCCATATGTCGCGTACTTTCTGGCGGTCACTGTATAATATGTATATTTTTGGTTCTTAAATTAAGTGCGCGTTATGAATAGCACAATTATGCCAAAATTTACATTTTTAAGTGCCGTCGTTTTTAAAGAAAACGTTTGTGGCAGTGTTCCATTTTTCCTTTTGACTAAAAATGTGAAAGATGTATTAGTTGGTCTACTGATATTAAGTAACCAAATCACACAATATAGATTTCTTCAGTATTCATTCTCTCCTAATAAGATGTCATAGATAAATAAAAATAATATGTCCCAGTGGGCTTACCACATTAAGAAGCTATATTCGATATAACTTGTCTTTCTAAACAATCTGTTTTCCAAACTCATAAATAATTTATTAAAAGCCTCGCCGAGATCTGATTTAGGCATCTGGGAGCCTTAAGCTCATGACAAATTTCTGTACACCAAGAATGCATCGAATAAAAGGCAAATATATGAAAATGGGATGGCTTTTTTACGTAAAGTATCGTCGAAAATGGGATTCACGCACCAGCCCCAAAGATAAAACATCTCAAACCGGAGAAATTGGTTGGCTGCCAAAGCAATTTATTTTTTCGCTATACATTGCATGTCTGATATAAATTTGGCTTAGTGTGTTTTGTTTCTAGTTGTTGAAATAACATTCCTTGTAACTGTAGGCAATCTCGTAAATGAAATTGATATTTAAAATTCGTTCCGCATAATATTATTGTTTGTTTGAATAACTCTTTGTTAAAATATCCTGATCGATATACCAAATTTGTAACTGCCTAATAGTTCCAGATAAGCTTTTTCACTTTTACACAAACCAGTAAATGCCATATCCTTTATATAATAATAAGAAAAATTAAATATTCTCTGATATTTGTGCTCTTACGTTGCCACTGATGACATGTCGGTCAGAAAGACTTTTCCTTCTAACGTGTTGCTGATCTTTGGCTTACGTTGAAATATAGGACCTTTTTACCCCAAATGACTTAGAGGGTAAGGTACGGTATTTTTTAGATAATATAAGCTATATCTTTGCAGCAATTTGCGAAATGCTAAAAAAACAAATTTTATTTAAAAAAATCTTTTATTGACGACAGACTTAGGCGTCAATCTTTTGTGGGCTCTCATAAGATTCCTTCCATTCTTTGCTTGTAACTTGTTTCTAATCAAAAAAACATATTGTTTAAAAGAAGCAGGTTCGTGATTTTCCTAGCTTATTTTGTTCAAAAAAAAAAACAAGATGTAAAACAAAGCCGGGTTTTTTTGGTCCAAAATTATGAATAATTTTGGTTAGATCCAATAATTTTGACAGGATTTTTCTCTTTTTTTCTTTTCTTGGTTAATTTGTTAATTCCGTCAATGTTTTTATTCTGATTTTTAAAGTGATTTTCTGCGTGTTCTTTGGCAATATTTGGTTTGGTAGTGACCCTGTCTTCTATTTAGTTTAATCCAGCTTTTACACTATTGACGCTATAATACGTATTACATTATAATATACCAAACCCAAATTTTATGGGTTTTTAGAATTTTCCTAGGGTTTCTAGCAAAACTCTACCTGCATATCATATTTTAGGTTTCTTCCTGGCTATCCGTAAATTTAATGAGGTAAATAAATAAATATATTAAAACAAACAGTATTTTCTGAATTATATATCTCAAATATTTTTTAGAAATTTAAAGGTGTTTCTATATTAAATAGCCAAATAACGAACCCAAATTTCATATTTTTGAATACCATTTTACCATAACTTTGATTAGTAACGTGTGTCAAATTCGTGTTATTTTTAATATTCTTTTTGACAGTATATTAAAGCCTTTTTTTGGTATATTCTTCTTACGCTCATAAATAAACCCAATCATATCAAATCGAAAAACCACAAAAACAAGACTATTACCTTCCTATTTGTACAAAAAATATGTCCAAATTTGTTGGAAAACTTTTCCAAAGCCTGATTTTTATTATTAAGAGATGATAGGAATATACAACGATATAGAAACATTCATTAACTTCGACAAAACCAGAGGGATGAAAATTATAAAGCCCTTTGAGTTAAGTAGGATTTGCAGCTTAAAGTTTTCTTCTTCGTAATTTTAGAAGTTTTATACCTTGGCAGCGAGGATGCGAAAGTTTTTACTAAGTAGCCTTAACATTTAGGAAATATTAGAGGGCTTTAGATAAAGATCGCATAGAAAGGTGTCAGCACACTAAAAAGAATAAAAATCATCATCCTAAAAAATCCATTTGGGTTATTTTTTGTATATGCTGAACACTATCGAAAAAAGCTAATTGTTTGCATCTTCGACAAAGCTCAATTAAAGAAAAACACGTCACTATGGTTCTAACTTATTTATAAATGTTGACTCCCAAAACACAAATTTATTGAATCTCAATTAGTATGTGATTACCACAAACATAAAGCTATACAAAAATTTAGTATAAAATAAATACAAAAAAACTTAATTTTAATAAACTTATAACTTTTAACACCCCAATTATACCTGATATTAATTGGTAAATATATTTTTTTTTCTCTAGAAAATATATTACTAATAACGAAATATACATAAGAATACTTTAACTGCTACGCTTGCACTTTTTAGTGTACTCGTTTAGGCTTGTCATACTTTACTTTAAAAACTGATATGCAACACAATGGCTTTTTCCAAACCATGGGCTATAAAAGACTCATGGGTTTCATAAGTCAATCAGCTAGGTGTCAGTTTGCTTAGTAATATGCCATGACCTTAATATAAAATTTAGGTCTAACTAAAGAAATTTTCTAAAAGCTCAAGACATAGTATAATTTTCTTAAGCTTTGATAATCACTAGAATGCTGTCTAAGAAGCTCGCATACTTGGAACACAGTAAAACTGCTACGCCTCCCATTAACAAGTCTGCATTATTTTATGAACGGCATTATAAAATACGCACAGACGGTAACAAAAAACATTCTTTTTAATAATTTGAGAACCTCAAAAATTAAAGATCTGCAGTAAACTCGAGGTGCAATTTTTTCGCAATTACAATAGTTTCTTTAAAACGAGGAAAGTAAAAATAATCTACGAAGAGCTGACCTAAAAGTGTAATTAAACTCACAATTTTATAAAATAACCTTAATATAAAGTTAGATAGAGTATCTTAGGGAAAATTTTCCTGATTACGTTCTATATTTTAAACTTATAGAGCAATGGAGCACTTGTTTTGGCCGTTACATTGTAAATAAGCAATAACCCCTGAACTACTTTGCAAAATTAACGCTTCTGACAGATGCAGCTGCTTTACTAGTTGTTGCAACCATTATGTTTTGCACTTAATTTTAGTGCCTAACATGGCAAGGGGTAATTATTTAAAACAAAAAATAAATAACTGGCATAATATTTGTTACGATTAACCTTAAAAAAAACTAGTTTAAAAGTGTTTTGGTTAAGAAGATATTTTCTTTTCAAATAATCACAATAATTGTCACTGGTCAAGAGCGTAAGGTTCGCGCAATCAGCGGTTCGTACCAGAATTGGATGAAACATTTAAGTGTAGTGAAGCCCAATTTTAATATGTAAAATTATTAAATTTTACTTTAATTTTAAGCTTTACAAGAGGTTGATATTATTAGGTTGTTCATTTATTCATATAAGTAAGAACAAAAATAAACTGATATATAAAAATATGTTTATTATTTCCAATTCCAAAACAAGAACAGAAAAATGCCTAAATGATCTAAGTTGGAATCCCCAACCCATTAAATTAATGCCGTTCATTATCCAGGAAAAACCCTGGATACATCTTCATCAGTTTCTTAAGATAATTAAGGAAACGGCCTCAATTAGCCTGGCTTCTAAATAAAATAGGGAATTTTGCGAAAAAAAAACAAAGATATTATTTATTAATTTTCACGTGATTCCTTAGGAAATTTAACTTAGTCACACAGTTTACTAGTATAACGACCAAAAAAAAAAGTTTTTGAAATTTCTATTTTACAAACAGATTCTAAAATCGTTTTTTTTTTAATCTTTATGACAGCCCACAAAGACTTGTATGGAATCAAAGTACTAGGTACGGTGGGTGTCGGGTTTTAAGATGTTTAACCCATTTTATCCCTCCGGATCGTCAACGCTACCCAAGCTCTGAAACATGTAGATATTTCATTTCACGGCACATTTTAGACAACGCAGTGGTGCCACCACGGACGTCATATAAATAACTACTATCTCTGAAATACCCCCATTAACGTCTGGGGAACGTCAACCAGACAGACCTACAGTTTTATATGAGTTTCGAATCACACTCAGCGGCACACAGCGTTCACTGGCGGTCACTCATTCAATTACTAACCATGCCCGCTTAACTTCGCTGATTTTACGGGCAGCGGTGTTTTGACTTAGTTGAGGCCGTTAGCATATATGTATATATATATATATATATATATATATATATATATATATATATATATATATATATATATATATATATATATATATATATATATATATATATATATATATATATATATATATATATATATATATATATATATATATATATATATATATATATATATATATATATATATATATATATATATATATATATATATATCATATATATATATATATATATATATATATATATATATATATATATATATATATATATATAGATATATATATATATATATATATATACCGGGTGACAACGAAATCACTACCCAGCCCTTCATTTTCTTGAATAAAAACATATGGCTTTCAAATTTTAGAATGACATATTATATTATAAGATGCCGATTTTGGATATTATAAGATGTGCCTATCATTTCCGGTTTAACCGGAAACGACATCAACTTTGATTTTTTTAATGGAACACCCTGTATATTTTTCAAAATTTGGTTTCTAAGGATCATTCCTGATATAAAATCTAAATTATGTCCTATACCTATCTCTGCTAGTTTTTAAGAAAATGGCGATTAAAGATGTACAAACTACCGCACATTATGCAGTTTTATGGGAAAACAAATAAATGATATAAAAAATAATTATGTTTTATTAAATTTCTTCTGAAGACTCTATCTGTGGAGGTCATAATAAAACTACTTCCGGCTTTACCGGAAGTGCTGCAAAAATTGACTTTTCTAATAATGTTACTACAAAAATTTAAATGCAACACCCTGTATATTTTTTTAAATTTGGATTCTACAGGTTATTCCTGATATAAAATCTGTATAATATCCTATACCTATCTTTGTTAGTTTTTAAGAAAATGGCGATTGAAGATGTCCAAACGACCGCACATTATGCAGTTATAGGGGAAAACAAATAAATGTTAGAAAATTATTAAGCCTAAAATAATTCAGGCCGTCTCTTTGGAGCAATTTTGTTATTTAATATTAGTTTTTTATTTAAGTAGTTAATTAAAAAATAATTTAGAATTAAATTAAAAAATCTTGAATGTTTCTAACGTTTATTTGTTTTCCTTATAACTGCATAATATGCGGTCGTTTGGACATCGCCATTTTCTCAAAAACTAACAAAGATAGGTATAGGATATTATATAGATTTTATAACAGGAATGATCCGTAGAATCCAAATTTAAAAAAATATACAGGGTGTTGCATTTAAATTTGAAGTAACGTTATTGGAAAGTCAATTTTTGCACTCGGTAAAGCCGGAAGTATTTTATGACCTCCGAGATAGAGTCTTTAGAAAAATTAAATTACACATAATAATTTTTTATATCATTTGTTTGTTGTCCCATAAAACTGCATATATGCGGTTGTTTGCACATCTTTAATCGCCATTTTCTCAAAACTAGCAGAGATAGGTATAGGACCTAATATATATTTTATATTAGAAATGATTTGAAGAATCCAAATATTAAAAAATATACAGGGTGTTCCATTGAAAAAATCAAAGTTGATGTCGTTTCCGATAAAACCGGAAGTGATACAGACATGTTATAATATTCAAAATCTGCATCTTATGATATATTATAGCACCCTAAAATTTGAAAGCGATATGTTTTAATCAAGAAAATAAAAGGCTGGGTAGTGATTTCGTTGTCATAATATATATATATATATATATATATATATATATATATATATATATATATATATATATATATATATATATATATATATATATATATATATATATATATATATATATCAACATTTTTTTACATATAAACTGAAGTAAAATAGAATATGCATCAGTAATTTTAAAAATGGATGTTTTAGTCAGTTCTTTCCTAAAATTTCTAGGTTAAGAGTCCATTCGCGCCGCGAAAATTGGATTCAATTTGGGGTTCGGGGAATAATGTTTTTCTCAAAAACGGTATACTATATGAAAGCCAACACTTAAATCCAGGCTTCTGCTGTAGTGAAAGTCACCCTAAAATCGGTTATGTTTAGATAATATTTTCTCTTAACTTGACTCATATTTCAAAAATCCGTTAAAGCAGATGCATAGATTATTTCCTTACCTTTAAAATGGTGTATAATTTATGTCATTTAAGTGAAAACTAGTTACCGAAAAACGTTATCTTCTGTAGACATGCAATCGGAAACAACATCGCATCGATACACCGAATTCGGAAGAACCTAAATAAAATATAATATTTTTAAGCTAAGCGTCCACTAGGCGGACGGGACGGGTCGCATCGCATCGCAGAAAATGTAACAATTGCGTTTATTAGCGACGGATTGAGGCGGACGGATGCGAGCAGATTTGTCATCCATCGCAGTATTCGAAGTTTGGATCCCTGCGAGATGGATAGTTCTGACGAAGAACTTTTTTTATTTCAAATATTGTATGAAGAAGAAGAGAGAAGCCAGAAGAAGAACCTACGGCGCAAGCGAAAACATAGGTTCTGTAGATATCGTGGGAGTAGCACTATCATGTGCAACTTTTTTTTATTTGATTGACGACTGCTACATGAAGTCTCAGTATTTATCGAAATTGGAGTGGAAGGCAGTGAACTATGCTCTAGAGTTTCATTTTCATCATCACTGATCGGATTCGGCAAATTAGTCAATGTTTCTTCTTCATTGCTAATATATGGGTTGAGAAATTCTAACTCCTTTTCATACCTTATGGGTCTCAATTTTTCTGCAGCTTGGCCACTTTCGTTTTACGTATTTTCTTGGCACGTCGGTAGTTGTCTCGAATTCTTTTCCATTTCTCTCGACACTCTGTCGCTGGAAAAAAAATACTACTTCAAAAAAAGCACTAGAGAAATATTTATATGTTTAATATATGTATGTATGTGTGTTTTCCCGTATATTATAAAGGTAAATAAAATGTTTTACATTTTTGCTGAATCGTTTGAATATCCTATCAAAAATGCAATAAATACTCCTGTAAAGGTCAAATTTTGACAGATTGTAATTTTTTTACATAAAACACCCTGTATGTTATTTCATATTTTTAACAGTATATATTTTTCCTGATTTCAAAAATGATTAATAGAATCCAAAAATGCAATAATATACAGGGTGTTCTATTTAACATTTTAAAGTTAATGTCGGTAGAGGAATAGTGGGACACCCTGTATAAATCAAAATATAATAATTTAAAAATATACCTAGCTACAAGTAACTTTTGTATTTAACTTTTTGTCATATCTCTCACAGGTTCTAAGATAAGGTACAGGAGCGTCTTACGTGGACCACCCGGTACACAGTAGTATTTTTGATATTTTAAAAAATCGGACTTAAACGGTTTTTTTACAAACAAATTTCCTTTAAATTTTCGAAAACCGCATTTGGATATCTCTTCTTGTTTTCAAAATATTCAACTTTAAAGTCAACCTAAAAATTCGATCGGTCCGCTTCATTTGTGCAACAGTTTATACGGGAAAACCCTATACCTCTTGAGACGTTTTTAACGCCTCAAGATTATTTACTTTACAATAAATATACGGAATATACTTATTTAAATAACTGAAAAATAAATAAACTACTTTTTTTCAAATTTTTGGCAACAGGGAACTCGTTTCGATCGTTAGCCTTCAATTTTCGCCTTGGAGAGAAAACAGTGAGAAGAATCGTTTATGAAACTTGTACAGCGATATGGACAAAACTTAAAATGTGCATTCCCACTGAGGGAGAATGGAATCATATAACAACAGAATTCTGGGAAAAGTGGAATTTTCCAAATTGCATCGGTGCGTTGGACGGAAAGCATGTTGTTATCCACAGTCCGGCACATAGCGGTTCAAAATATTTTTGCTATAAGAAAACTTTTTCAATTGTGTTGCTCGCTTTAGTTGACGCCAATTACAGATTTACAATAGTGGATATAGGAGGACTAGGTAAAAATTCAGACGGGAGTATACTTTCAAACTGTAACCTTGGAAAAGCATTGACAGATAATAAATTGAATTTACCTGGTGACAAGCCCTTTCCAAGGACTGAAGACGATTCTCTACCTCATGTTATAGTTGCTGATGCAGCATTTCCTCTAGGAAGGCACTTAATGAGACCTTATCCTGGTAATCAAGTTGCAGTAGACGAGAAAAAAATCAATTACAGATTGAGTAGAGCACGTCGCGTAAGTGAGAATGCCTTTGGGATATTGACGAAAAGGTTTCGTATTTATGAGAGGCGTTTATAAATGTCTCCTGAGCATGTAAATATTATAGTAGCAGCTACGTGCTGTTTGCATAATTTTCTAATCAATATCTCGCCAAACTGGTTATATGAAGAATCAGGGGAGAGTCATGTAAACGAGGAATTGAGAAATTTACGTCCAATGGGAGGGAATGCAACTCAAATTGCACTAGGAACTCGAGAAAAATTCAGAAGATATTTCCTATCAGATATGGGTTCCCTGCCGTGGCAATGGAATGTTGTGCGGAGAGGCTTCCATCACATTGAAAATAATAATTAGTTATTCATCATTTATCTCATTTATACACTACTGTTTATTATTTTATAAAATATAACCTATGGTACTTACGAGATTGTTTCAATATTTCTCCTATTTCTTGCCATATATTTTTTCTTCGTTGCTCATCATGATATCTATGATCTCCAGTATCGTAGATCTCTTTGTATTGTGACACTAATGAAATTAATAATTCTTCATTCATTTTGGAAATTATAATAACAGAATGCTGAATATACAATTTCGCCACTAAATTATGCGGTACCATGCGAGCGCACTGTTCCTACTGGGAAGCGGACGGGTCGGGACTCGTCGCAGCGTTTGCATAAATCCGCCTGGCGACCAATTCAGCAGCAACCGACGTGTTTTTTTTGTCACACTAGTTCCGACGTTGGGCTTGAGGGGCCGCATATACAACACTGAGTTTTAAATAAAATACGTTTAATAAACATCAAACTATAGGTTAAAATGTTAATTTAGGATCTACAAATAAAAGAAATGACATTTATAATAATCAACTTTATTAAACTTTAAAATTATAAGTCTTTTAATATTTGGTTCCGTTTTTACCTAAAAAATGGCTCTGTATAAAATAAAAATAAAGTAAAAAAGAATGACTTCTTAGGAACCATGAATAATATGTTTTCTTAAACTTAAGGGTTATATCTATCATAAAAAAAATAAAAGTTAACTGGAATTCTTGAAATATAAAAAATGTCCAATAGCAAAGTTACTCACAATCGGGGCACACTTGTTTGGCGCACTGTCAACAAACATGTTTCTTGCAAGAGTTACATTGATATGTGGATTTTCTATTTAGTCTAGGGGGACAAGATGCACAAATTTTTCTTGTTTTTTCTTCGTTGGTTTCACCTGGAACTAAATCTGGCATATCAGAGCCGTATTCTGGCTAAATTTCACGGGGCAAGCTTAAGTTGAAAAATCTTCTTTTCATGTGCTCTAATACTACTTGTGGAGCTAATTGTTTTATAAACACACCCCGATCAGTGTTTTGTTTTACGTGCACATCATGTAAAATATGCGCATTTACTTAACTAATATCTACAATTCTAAAAAAACTGTCATAGGCTATCGTTTTGATCGACGGCTGCTAGTGTATATTGAACACTTCTTATCTATTTCGTAGACTCCGCTTTGGTGGAGCTAATATACCTTTGCCTTTCTTAGGTACGTGGAAAAAAAGGGTTTTGTAAAACCATACAATGTTGATCCTTCTATTTCCGATCCGCTGGAGTCTTCTGCAATTTATGTCTTTTTTGTTCTGGAGATTTATATGACGACGTGGTCTTTTGAAATTACGTTGCTTATCCATAGGTAAACTACGTTTAACCCCCGACATGACAGGTACACATCCATTCTTAAAATTAGCGGTTAGATTTCTGAAATCAAGCACTTTATTTCGATTATAGCTTAAACAAAAAACTTACGTTAGTACCGACGTCGGACCTAAGAGGCCGCGTCGTAATTTAAAATCAACATAACTTACCTAAACTGTATTCACCGGCACTACAACCACACTCAACGGCGTCGGCGCAACTAAACTCGCAGCTACTGACAAGCACGGGTCTCACCTGCGCGGGGAAGGGGTAAAACTAACAACTTGTCAATCCACCACGGCCTCACAGGCCCCACGTCGGTACTTAAAGGTTAATGCGGCTATACGAAAATTGTGATAGATCAGCATCAAATACTTTTTGCTCTTTTGTTGATCTGTTTTGCAAAAAAAAACTTGTTTATACCTTGATTAATAAATAAATGCCAAAGTTATATTTTTAATTGCTTTATTTTTGCTAAAGTTTTTCTTATAAAACTGTGTGTATCTTAAATATTGAACTCTCTGGGGCGGCACATTAGTCCATTGATGGTATACACTATGGGCGGCTACCACATTTAATTTTTTTTTATAAAAATAGATTTACGTGCGAGTTATTAATGTACTAATAACAATATAAATTAAACAAATTTAAAATAACAAGTCCTTTTTCATTATCGATTTGCCATCAGTAATTTGTTACTTCACAAATTTCCTCTAAAAAGCGACGGCGTGCCTTTTTATATTTGTTTTTAACCAGGCCACAATGGCCCTTTGTAGACCATTATACAATTTTCACAATAGACCAAATGCTTTTACTGATTACCACTGCACCGCTTCCTTTCATTTGGCTTTGGTTTCAGTTACCGCCAGTTTTTATAAGAGCCAGATCTTTTACTTAATTGTCTTAAAAAACTGATGAAGATTTATCCAGACTCTCCCCTAGATAATAAACCACGTTTATTTAATGAGCTTGTAATTGCAACTATCATAATATCTTTTTATTGAGCGGGCGTAATCACCAGAAGATACAACTTTCTATTTTTTTTTAGGAATATAATTATATATATATATATATATATATATATATATATATATATATATATATATATATATATATATATATATATATATATATATATATATATATATATATAATATATATAAATATATATATATAATATATAATACAGGGTGATTCATGAGGAAATGTCAATACTCAGGTATGTAGTCAGGGTCCAAAAATAAACATAAAAGTCTATACAAATATGGGTCTCCAAGGCCTTCGTTTCCGAGATACAGGGTGTTCACCACAGAGCTGGCATGTGCTTAGAAGTAAATGGTGGATTTTTAAAAATTATAAAATCTAGCTTATATTTTGCCGAACATAATTTAAGAAAAATAATTTTATTGCAAATTAAAATACATATTGTTTAATTTTTTTTTGTTTAATTTTTTCAATTTAAAATTAATAATAAATTTATAATTTATATTATTATATATTATATATAATATATATTATAATAATATATTATATATATAAAATATATAAAATATTATATATATATAATATTAATTTATTTTATATTAAAATTAATTAATTTTAACAAGTATACCATTTTCGTAAAAATAAAAACAATTTTTAATTTACTTAAAAATTAAACAGAGGTGTGTTTGATTGTGGAGTCGTTAGGTGGCTCCCCCAATAATAAGGCCGTAATAAAATTAGTTAACCGCAAAAAAACCCCCATCAATTCTTTTTGAAACAAAATTTTTTAAGTTTTAAAAAAAAAAAAATTAAAATAAAAATTTTAACCCCCCCTGATTTTTTTGAAACCAAGGCCCTTACCTAATTTTTGCAAGGCTTTTATTTTTTTTTTAGAACTCTATTTTATAAATTTTAAATTTCCCCATGAATCCCTTGAATATAAATAAAAATAAAATATAAAAAAATTTATAATTATAATATAATTTAAACAAGGAAGGTTTTTAGGGATTCGGTTTTATGTTATTAAAATTTAAAAATTTTTACAACCCCGATTTCGGAAAATTTATTTTTTTTTAAGGCCAAATGGTTAAATAAAGATAATCCCAACCAAGTTTTTTAAAAATTTAAAAACTTTAAAAACATACAAAATTAAAATACAAAAAAAAAGAAACCCCCCCATCACAAAATTATTATTATAATTATATATATATATATATATATATATATATATATATATATATATATATATATATATATATATATATATATATATATATATATATATATATATATATATATATATATATATATATATATATATATATATATTTATATATATATATATATATATATATATATATATATATATATATATATATATATATATATATATATATATATATATATATATATATATATATATATATATATATATATATATATATATATATATATCCGCACAGGAATAAACCGGACAAATTTAAACCCTTTAAAATTTAGACCGTAAATAAAATTTATAGTTACCGTAGGCTTTAAATTTATCAAAAAAGAATAATTTTTTAAAAAACCAACTTAGAATGCCAGAAGTGCAAAAAGGAAGTTTCTTTCCTTTTGGTATTTTCTTAAATTTGGTCATTTAGAAGGAAGTATAATCCTGTGGTCTAATATGAACTTACATCCAAATATAAGACAGCATTTTCAAATTTGGACATTAGGAAGAACAGGAAGTGGGGCCCCTTCAGATGAGTCAGGATGATGGAGTGGCATAACACGTTCCTCTATTGGGGGCTATTAAAGAATAAATTAATTAATGGTGAAAAATTACTAGCTTTACCAATTTTGACTAATTTGAGAGTATGAATGGCATTCGAAAAGTTAATAACCGCAATTTTTTTCGTTATAAACTGAGAAGTTAGAAATAACGTTACCAAGTTAGACCCCCTTTTTACCCCCATGCAAATAAATGTGCCCGGGAATTTGAGGACCGCCCGTTGTGCCAAGAAAATCAAGTTTTAAGGGCTGATTATGGTTGTGTCAAAAAAATTTTTAATAGGTCGTCTTTGTATTTAAAACATTTTATTTTTTTTTTTTTTTTTTTAAGGGAGCCTAGATTTTTAAAAATATTAGGCTTAGAAAGGAATATGAATAATAAAAATATTAAGAAATAAGGTTTAAAAATTTAAATTAAAGCTTAATGTTTTTCGTTAAAATTATTGAATTTATTTATTTCCGAAACTCAATTTCTATAGAACTTTTGGTAAAAAAAGGTTTTATTTTTCATATTGGAAAATTAGGTCCATTAAATTGGTTTAAAAAATCGCATTATTCTTTTCCCTTTATTTATTTGTGTTTTAACAAAACGAAAAAATATCCGTTATTATGACATTTTTTAAACCCCCTTTTCTTTAAAGTAGTCAAAATAGGTACAGCGTGTGGCACATGTATTTTTTTATAATTTTTAGAATATATTTATTTTTATAATTGTTTCATTTAAAACAAAATGGAAAATCTGATCTTATCCAATAATCCCACTAAAGTGTCAAAAACATGACACCCGAAGAAAAAGACAGGTTGTAGTAATTTTGTGGACACCCCCTATAACCAAAACAGAAACCAGGGGCAAAAACCTATAAAAGGCAAAGACCACCTGCAGCTTGTCAATGGGCAAGAAAAGAAAGCTTTTCTGTAAGAGTGGGATCAATAATAAAGCAAACGGCGCTTCTTTGGCTGGAATCAAGAATGCGTGTTGAGGTTGGAGTAAGGTGAGAAAGTTGTGGGAAATGGCATTCCCTAGATATGGAAATGGTATTATTTCAGATATACGAAGAGTATACAAATGGGAAGGAAAAGAATACTTTCTGGCTTAAAAAAGAAATCCGTGCTGCTGTGGCTACAAAAAAACATGTTTGTGCCAATAAAGGTTATCCCTAATGGAATGCCCGCTCTTAAGGTTAAATGACTAATTGTTTTGAAGATATTGGTCGCTTATAAGTAAAGGATCAATACTCATCCTTTACTTATAAGCAGACTTCTTTTTTTTTTGCGAGAGCAAACATGTGTTTTGTGGCATTAGAGTAAACAGGATTTCCGGTAGATAGGTAGGTAGGTTTGAAGTCAGTGGACTTTTTACGCCCTCCACTGCAACCTCTCGGTCTATTGTGGCTCACACATTTTTATATTTCTCCCAATAGGATCAGATTTCTAATGAATCTGATATCAGATTGGGAGAAAGTTCTTATATTTTCTTACTGTGTCGCTACCGGACACGAGCACAATATGTGTTCTGATATGTTCCGGTGTCCCTGTCTCCTGGAGAGTATGACGAGCAGATGATTAGATCCGTCATGCCCTCCTCTCCCGGTCTAGTGACGAGGGTAGCTACCAGGTTCTTGTTACAGGAACCAGATGTTCCTTCTGAGGCCGCATCTCCGGCCATACTCTGTAAAAACGGTTCTATCCGCTTTCTCTGTTTAAAGCCAGGAATTATTTTCCTTATAAAGGCGGTTCTGTCAGCCTTCTGTTTGATTCAGGGATCTCTTCTCCCAAGCACCTGTTTGTTCGGGATGGTTAAGCCCTTCCCCGTAAACAGGCGCAGGTGACTCAGGGGCACCTTTCGAAACGGATTCAACGTTTCCTGGTCAGCGCACCTTTGTCTGCTTGTGACCTTGAGTGGCACCTCTCGAAACGGATTTCATTCGTTTCTGGTCAGCGCACCTTTGTCACTTTTTTCCTATGAAAGCGGTTTTGTCCACTTTTTGTTTGGAGCCAGGGAAAGTAATAGTCCACCACGGCAGAGCCCCTTCGCATTACCGCAGTAAGGCTAGATACTCTGAGAGGTCGCCCTGTATCTCAGAGGCACCGTTGGAGACACCTGTTTAAGGCACAGGATGTCATTCACTCATCAGCACGGTATGCTAACACCTTGAGTTAAGCCTTGTGTTCATCTTAGCTTCGAATCCCGTTCCATACGCTAGCCAAAAAAGTTGCCGATCACCAGCAACTCTAGCGCATGTTCCAAAAGTTCCTACTGGGCCCAACCACGACAACAACGTGTGAACACAGCGGTGGAAGGATTTCCGGTACCTCAATCAAATATTATGTGAAGATCCTGTAAAAAAGATATCTGCATACTCTGCGCTTGTTTTCAAAATTTGACTTAGAGTCTGTTAAAAGCACACTAGTGGGAAAAGGGATATAGGTTTATAACTAGGAAGGAAAGTTCTAGATCTTTACTGGGGAATAGGCTGACAGTTTTATAAAATTCTGAAAGAGGTGAACTCACCTAGTGCAAGTTCACGGGTAGGGATGTACTCTAGGCCGATTTCTTGGTATACAGAGAAAAAGAATACGCTTGATCTGCTTGGACTCTAAATATAATTTTGAATTTATAACGAACAGAAATAATCATGTTGAGAGGGGACAAAAGGGGACAAGTGGATGCGCCACTTGTGCAATAGAGGACTTTATTTTTTATTTGATTATTAAAACAATCTTGGGCCTCTAAGATTGATTGTTCTGGTTTATTGTCTTATTGCTAGCTTGTCGATTTTCAAGACTAGGATTTTTAAAAAATTGTGAACTTGGATTTTTTTAATTTATCACAGGACTTAGAAAACCACGGTTTATAATTTTAAAGTTTGGAGTTCCTCTTCGTATTAAAAACATTAGTCTCAATACCTAGTTGAATTGTTATAGTAATTTGTTGGCATATTTTGAGGATCGTAACATAAAAGCTGGTGGGATCCGTAAGCGGAAATCTCCCACATATCTCAATTAACTGAATTATAGTGCCAGATAGTTTAATCTGTGCCAACGTATGTGGGATCTTTATGTGTAAAAGAATCCTAAATTTACAATGTTGGCTGTCCACCCAGAACCAATGAACATCGTTGTGTGTAGTTCGGATTTTCGTTATACGTTGGGTCTCATTTGGTTAATATTATCAAGACATTAATGGCGTAATACAGAGGTAGTGACTATTTATGTATCATTCATGGTGGTTAGTTGTGGTTAGTTGTACGATGTCTAAAAGGTACTGTAAACTGCAGTAATTTTTATTTTTTGGTTATGCCTAATTTAAAATCTTATCATCCAATGATACTTATTGCTTAGGCTTCATGCATACATAAAATGAAACTAAACACTTTTTTTTATCTAAAAAAAAAACATATAAAGCACCCTATTATTTCTTATTTAGGTCCAAGTTCAAACATTATTAAATATTTTAATTTCAAGGGATTCAACAAAAAAATATCAAATATAAAATGTTTTCCCAATTCGTATTTTCATATATTTACATATTTTTACATAATTTTTAATGCTTAAAAGTATTTTGTGGAAGAACCTTGCAGCAATGGTATTTCGTAATATAAAACATGCAAAAATGTTACGCTGATTTGCTTAGCTAAAAGTACATAACCTGCTCATTAAAATTAAAACTAAATATATTAATTTTTTTCGTTGATGAACCATTAGAACATTTGAAATAAGGATTGTAGCAATTGGTTATTTGTGGTACAGATAACCGATATGCCTTTCCGTACCTTGTTTGATGTTATCTTTTTTCTTGATGGTGAAATATATGTTAATTCTATTTATTAGTAAAAAGTTGTTTGGTGACGTTTCGCTAACATCCCAGGTGCTGGTACTAAAATATGCTTGCAAGTTTGCTCTGTATTTTTATATGTGTGCAACAGAATAGCATTCTGTTGTGTTCATAGATTTCTACGCGAATGATTTGTATTTGAATGAAAATATTTCTTGGACATGCATTGACATAATCTATTTAAAAACACAACGCGTTTCACACTGGTAAATATATCCAGCCGTCTTCATGTGAATACTTAATAAGTTACGTGACTATGACTGGCGTAGGTAGGGGGGTAAAGGGTACCCCCAGAAATGTTAAAAAAATATTTTAAGTTCTGCAAATTAGTATCTGCAATAAGCTATAAAACAAATTAAAAAATAAAAAGATTTAAAAAGAAACAAAATTATTGATCTCTTATATCTCTATACTTCCTTGAAAATATATATATATATATATATATATATATATATATATATATATATATATATATATATATATATATATATATATATATATATATATATATATAGCTATATAGCATTACCCCCGGAAAATAAAATTATCTGCCGCCACTTGCGTGACTACAGAAGTATTTATACTAAAACTAAACGCGCTGACGTATGAGGGCAATGGACGCGATCTTGCGTTCAATGCAAGGGTTTATCATCCGATGGTTTGCTAAAGCATCCAGGGTTTTGGCTAATGACTGCTACTTCCTTGAATTTTTCTTTTTTTCAATGTCGGTCTCGGTGTATGATTTAGGCATCTGACCACCTCATATCGTCCAAAGCATGATCAGTGGCATCGGACTTCTCCGTCTTTCCTCTCGTTGTGCATCTTGGATGTTCTTTAATCCGTAATTTTAGTGCCCTTTAGTTTTGCCAACGTAAGAGTTACCACATTCACAGCAACAGAGAGAAAGTGAATGCGCTTAGAAATCTATAAAGATCTCACCATCAAAACTCCACCCGCCGATAAGGGAAATCTATTGTCATTAAAGTGAATATAGGATACATACGACCAAATAATTGAAGAAAATATTAAGTAAAGGAAAATATGCACAATTTTTCAAGGACTCAACTACAAAAGAATTTGTAGAACAATGAAAAAGCATGAACGTTCCCACCAGACAAGAAACGAACAACGTTGACACGACACCATAGTAAACCGTCACACCTGCATGAACTACCTTAAAATGCACAAGTAGATATTACTTTAGTTCTCAAGGATCGTTAAACAATAACTTACTTGCAAGTCTCAAAACCTTCTACAAGAACACACCACAGTTTGGTCAAAATTCAAAGCCAATAGCTGGAAAAGACTAACAACCGAAGATCAATTTGTAAGCTTCAACGTAGAAAGTTTATATACCAACGTCCCGGTAAAAGCTTTGGACTTCATTAGAAGCAAGCTGGAAGAAGATGATGAGCCAGCAAAACCAACCCTACCTAAAAATGCCACAGAAACTTCTAAAATGCTGCTGGGCAATTCATATTTCAAGAAAAAAACTAAGAATCATTATAATGGCACCTACAAGCAGTGGGAATAGGACCAAAACCTAAAGAAATACAAATTCAGTGTTTGCTTAAAGGTCATAGACAATGATATAGGTTGAATAGAAAATATTTCTTGGATTTGCATTGTCTTAATTTATTTAAAAACACGATGCTTTTCAACTGATACGTATCTCAGGTGACTACTAAATAAGTTACATGACCACAGAACTATTTATACTGAAACTTAGTGCGTGAGACATAAAGGCGGATGAATGCGGGGATCATGTGTTCAACGCATGAGTTTATCTAGGACTAAGCCTAAAATTAAATTTGGTTAGAAGAGGTTTTTAAACATTTCTTATTACCAAAGACGTTTGCTTAAGCAACTGGGGTTTGGTTGATGACTGCTGCTTCCTAGAGTTTTCGTTTTTTTAAATCTTGCTCTTGTGTATGATTTGGCATCTGATCACTTTTCGGTCCATCGGCACCAGACTTCTTCGTCTCTCCTCTCGATGTGCATCTAGGATGTTCTTTAATCCGTATTTCATTGGCCTTAAGTTTTTTTAACGCAAGAGTTACCACATTCATATGGTATTACATAAATACAGTTCATCTGATCCTTAAAAACTTTCCGGTTTACATGGTAATAGGATTTTTCAAGGGGGCCTCCTAATGTCACCAGATCTTGAAGAATTGCTGTGAGAAATCAACAACCTAGACCTTGAATTAAGTTTATGATAGAGAAAGAGCAGAACAACAGTTTCTGGATGTTGGAGTTCAAAAAAAGAGTAATCACATACACCTCTCAGTGTTCCGAAAATAAACTGAAGATGATTCAAACTCGCTGTTAAATCACTTTAACAACACAAAGCATGACATTGAAACAACCTTGTGGATAGAGCACTTGGACTATGGACAACACATCTAAAACACTGCAACAGAAAATTGACAACATCAAAAAATATTTCTTATCGAATGGATATCCCGCCAAATTAGTGGACTGAGTAATGGAATAACAAAGGTCAGAACGAATCCAGCAAGTGATAAAGAAGAAATAACCTTGACATAATGCTCTTTACAAGGGCGTTTAAAAAAATTAAGGACAATAGGAAACAACATTAATACAGCATTATAGGTACAAACTTTAAGCAGCTACCTAACAAAAACTAAACCGGAAAGTATTAAGGATCAAAAGACCTGTACTTATATAATACCATGTAAATATGGTAACTCTTACGTTAAAGAAACTTAAAGTCCAATGAAAATACGGATTAAAGAACATCGTAGATGCACATCGAGAGAAGAGACAAAAGAAATCCGGTGCCGATGGACCGAAAGTAGTCAGATGCCAAAATCATACACCACGAGCAAGATTTAAAAAAAAAATGAAAACCAGGGAAACAAAGTAAAAGGCAGTCATTAAATTCAAAACTTTCTAATTTTTAGCAAACCGTCTTTGGTTATAAGAAATGTTTGAAAACCTCTTCTAATCAAATTTAATCCTAGCCTGAAGTCCTTAGATAGAATCGGCATGTTAAACGCATGATCGCGTTTAGCGCCTTTATGTCTTATGCACTAAGGTTTAGTATAAATACTTCTGTAGTCATATAACTTATTTAGTAGTCACCTAAGGAATAAATTAAGACAATGCAACCAAGAAATATTTTTTATTCAACCTATATGATTTTCTGACTCTTAAGCAAAACCTTGAATTTGTATTTCTTCAAGGTTTTTTGTCCTATTCCCAAATGTAGGTGCCACAGGATGATTTTAGCTTTGGCGGTTTGTTGGGCTTATAGACAGGTGAATCTAAAGATTAGACTATTTTCAGACCAACTTCAACTGTGACGAATAATGATAAGATTCGGCGTTAAAATATTTGTTCATGTCTAGGTTTTCTATAGACCGTGTAGCAATACGTAACTGAACCATACCG
>JAHBCN010000572.1:170176-267783 GCA_019359885.1 Listronotus oregonensis | reverse complement strand
TTTAATGGAAAGTCGGCCAGCTTTTTACGGATTAAATTTCTTACTTTAACAAGAACTACAATAAAGACCACTGTGTTTATATATTAGTAAACGCTTTCCCCTATGAATATATTTACAAAAAATAATGACACTTTAACAAAGATGGGTTTTTTATTAACTATTACAAAGATTGACAATGTAAATAAAACGATCAAACCTTACATAAACTTGTCAGCCACAAAAACGTTTTATATAATCAAATTGCAAAAGTTATTAGTTCATTTAACTTTATGATTCTTTTAAATGCTATGATTTGGTGCTTCTAAGTCAGCAGCAATAACATTTCACATCACAGCATGGATTTTAATAATTTAAAACACACAGGGTAAAATGATGGGAGAAATCCAAGGCTTTGGAGACGCACATAACATTAAAACAATTAGATTATTAGGGCCACCTATCTAAAACAGTGGGATCAGAATGTTGATCCACCTTGGAGTCATACTTCCTTTATAGGGCTTTTTGTCATTTAAATGGCCCCATAGCATGGTAATCACAGCCAACTTCTCTTTGCAGCGTAGATATTATAAATCGTTGGTCGATTCGTGAAATTTTTCTTTTCGTCTTTTTTTAAACCATTTGGATCACATTAGACCTCTGTCTGTTAAGTTTATAACTTGACATCGAGTACATTGTTCCTAGGCTTATTAATTAGTCCATTTGAGCCACCAAATAGTCTAGTTGTCTTTTAATTGCTCTCAGTAGTCCAGCGTTCCCAGAATATATGGAATACCCTGTTGAAAAGATAGAAGATATGTTCTATTGTTTGCAACCGCTAAATAGGGCTGTTCTCGTAATTTTTTTTAAACAAAGATTTTTTCTTGGATGACATTGTCCTGTCATTCTTTCTGTTAAAAGCCCAGTTTTCCCTTTGTAATGTTCGGGTAAACCATTGTATTTTTTCAGAGTAATCCAGAAGTTTCGTAGACAGTTGGCAGTTAGTCGCCAGTATAATTCAGAAGTTAGTGAAATCCTGATACTATCTTGCACTATTATTTAAATCATTTCTTTGATTGGAAATTTGAAAGATCCAGCACTCAATATTTTTCAACTGACTGCCTTTTTTATCTGCCGTCCAATCTGGCCATTTTTGCATATGCTAAGGGTATTTCAATATTATTTTAATAAATTTGGACAGATCAGGTAGCCCACTGTATATTTTTATTGTTCTGCCGGTATACCCATTTATAAGTCGGTATTTTATATTGTTTGTAAAAGGGTCACATTACATATTACATATGTAATTAAAAAAAATTGAGGGAAAATGTATAATAGATGGCGCATTGCTTTTGTGGCTTCCAAGCCCCTATAAGGTTCAATATATTTTTTACATTGTAGCCTTTGTTACTATAAATATGGTATGGCAACAAGTAATACCTACCTACATTCGAGACTACTTGTCATGGCAGGAAGAATATATTTTCTTTGCAATACAGGGTGTTTTTAATTATAAGTTTGGTATTACTTTTATTTAGATATATTTGTTGTGGCCTTTATCACTTGAAAATAAAGAGCGGCAGTGATCTTTTCGATTTGATATGTTTGATGCATTTGGCTTTAGCATGTGCAAAAAAAAAAACGTAAATTTTGGAAAAGTGCTTTAATGAGGGGCACTACTTATATTTTGAGCCTTGGCAACACTAAGTGTTGTCAGGTTTGGTATTTTTGACCATAACCTTCTTTACAAAGTTTTGTTATTTGATCGCGAAAAAGGTTCATTTTTAAAGACGTGAGTAAACTTAATAGTCGTCAACTGTGTGGGTGTTTTAAGATAATCCAAATTCAACAAAAGTTGTTAGCGCTCGAAGCACTTCGAAACGAATGGTCGCCTGTTTTTTCGAAAAAACAGGTCATGTGGCAACATAGTCTTTAGAAGAACGTAAAATGGTCAATTCTGATTCGTACCCAATCAATTGTTTGCCCAAAGTCTTCGGCAAAATAAGGAAAACCATAAAATGCCGTCGAATCATTATTTTCGACAATTCCAGCTGTCACACGTCTTGACGAACTAATGGGTTATCCGTTTTACAATCATGAGATACTAAATGCCTTATTTATATTTTGGAACGTCAACGATAAATTGAGTGGACAACGATATTAGTGGGCTAAAACACTTTGATGCATTCAAAAACTATGTTTTGGAGGTGTCTCATGCAAAATGGAAAAATTACTTTGACTTGTGGTTAGTTATTTTGGACTCAATATATAAATAGGGCCCTTTGTACTAACGATTTTACCATTTTTAAATCTGACTACCAATTGAAATTTATTTAACGAAACTAACTAAGGTGTAGAAATATTCGCATTGCCAACAGAATATACAATTTTTGGTTTAATACCAACATTAAATAAGAATTGTTGCAATAATCAAAATAACCCTGTATTTTATTTAAATAATTTACATCTAAAATACTTTTCTATGTTCAGTTTAAAAGCTAACATAATGGCACCTCAATATGAGGTATAAATAAAACGGTTTTGTACATATATTGTTTGGCAGTTTAAACAATAATACCACTTTGGATAGACGTTAGTCAAATTAAAAAAATGTTACTGTAATCACAGAATAGAATAATAAAAGGCACTATATGGATTACTTGTTTATGCACTAAAATAATACTATCTTGTTAGTTACTGAACATTGTGAAGTGAGGTATTTATTCCAAATCGATTTAATTACACGGGATTTTTTCTTACCTTTATATTTTTGTCTCTAAAAAGTAAAAGCTAAATTGACCAGATTCTTTTAAATTTATGGTAGTTACGAAAAAAAGTTTGTTTTGTTTTTAGGCTAGGTAATTCTGCTGTTTAGTCAGCTTTCAATTTTTTTTTAATTTCTCAGAGCAATTATTTATTAGCTATATGTTTTGGATATCCTCTATTTAATTAAACACCATTAAAAGTGGTAAACTACTTTTTCTTAATATATTTTTTTTATTTAAAGAATGAAAAGTATTTTTTTCTAACTCTATTCAGTTCACTGTTTACAAGACCCAAGAAGTTTGTGGTTTTTGTAAAAATGTAATAAAATGAGTTTAATATTTATAATGCATTTCAATTTTATATAGAATTGAAGAAATGCATATACGTAATGTAACAATGGGACGAAGTTCTTTCCTGGCGTTCGTTTTAAAACAGTGTATCTTTCATAAAGGCAGAGATAATACCGTGATGAACAGAAATAAAATATTAAAAACAGATAAGGCTACAGTGTGAAAATAGTGGACAACAGCTGCTATAGCTGCGGCTTCCTATAGGGTGTTACGAATTTCGGGAATCATTTTGCACCATGTATATGCTTTAATTAAATTATGATTACAAATTTCTGACGTAGCATCATTACTAAGAAATCAATCTTTAATTAAAAAAAAGTCAAAATCAAATAAGCGGTTGGCGAAGAATCCAAAAATTGTGGCCTGTTTGTAGTGGCCGGTGTTTTGTGGAGGTGAGTGTATTTCATATTTTGGTTAAATAGATTTGGAATAAATCATAATTCTTGCCAATATGGCAGACTGTAATTCAGTAAACAGAGAAACCTTTTACATGTGACAAGTTTTAGAAACAACAAAAGCAAAGAAAAATCCCTGTCATAATACGGATTTCCCTTATATTAAGGAAATATGTACATGTAGTGTTTAAAAATTCTTTTTTCCCTTGCAACTTTTGATTTGTTACAGTAAAGTTAAAACATTATGGAAGATGGAGGAGAAGGAAGAGAATAAAAACAGTTTAAAAGATAAAAGACTACCAGAAAGCTGGTAACAACAATGCAAAATTCGCTCAGTTCTTTTGAAAAAATGTTTGCCGATCGTTTCCTGCTGGTTCGGTTCTAAAACTTGCCCAAGTTACCTTATTTACTGCAAATTTAAATGATATGCTGAGTATCGAATTGTAATATATGTAGTTTATTCAATAACTATCTAATATTAACGAATAATAAGCAGAGGACACAGTTAAGCCACGTTTAGGCAGATACACAACAGCTAAAAGTAAGTGGCATTATAATTTTATGAAAATAAATACATTAAATAAATTTGGTAACGAAAAAACTTGATACCTAATAGGGCATCTCTTTTACCCTTTACCTTAAAAAAGGCCTTATTCAGGTTTCACTTAGAAATATTGATTCAACAGTGTAACTTTCTCACGCAATGGACTACTGTTTCCTGTTTTATTTAGCGTTTTTTAAGTAAATTAAAAATAAAACTGACATAACGATACGAAAAAGTTTGTCATATATGTTACCCAGAAAGTTATGTGAATTAGGCCTGAGTTATCCAACTTTGTAACCGTAGATATATCCAACAAATTACTTTATTTTCTATCTTTATTCTTGATTTTTATACAAAAAATATGACTACAGTCAGAGCTGTCAAAGTACTTCTAAATAGTACGTCAAGTACAAGTACCAAGTTAATGCTTTTTAAAAAAGTACTTCAAGTACAAGTAAAAGTACTTGACATGCTACCCACGTATTTTACTTAAAGTAAAACAAAGTACTTGAAGTAAACTTCAGTAAGTGAAGTAAATAAAAGTACTGGAAGTAAAAGTAGTTTTACTTGACCAACATTTTTTAATAAAATCAAGTTAAATGATAGCCTAAAATGTATAAGCGCAAAAGAAAATGTATACTTTGATAATTTAACGATTTACCTTACCTGTAAAGTCTGTTATTGCGATGTATGTATTGAAATTTTTGGAAAAGTATTTTTTTTGTGAAAATTTTTCGGGTTTGGAGGTCCAAAATAATTTTTTAATTCGATCCGAATGCATTTTTTATTTTATATTTTGAAACCTTATGACCTCCCAAAACCAGTGATTAACCCAATATTTTCTGCAGTTTTACCCTTTTAATAAATCATCATTTTTCTTCTTTCTCTAACAACAAAAAAAAATAAAGCTGGTAGAAGAGCTTGAAGAGAAGAAAGTGGCGAGATATATAGATTGTGAAATAAAATTTTAAATACAGGTATCTTTAGGTGGTGTTAGAAATAAATAAAAAATCTTTTCCAAAAGTTTTTAAACTAGTATTTATACAATATTTTGATGTTTTTATAAAGTAGGTATTTAAAAATAATCGTAATTTTACCATTCTTGGCGCCGTTAACAATTGAATTGAGAGCTAAAATATATTAGAGTCAGCAAAAGTTGAACGATCTTCTCTGCGCGATTATCTAACGTGAATAAATTGGCGTACTTAATTGATTTCTTTTTACTTTAAGTACTTCTTATTTACTTGAAGTACTTTTTTTACTTCAAGTACATCGTAATACTTTAAGTATTAAGTAAAATACTTGAAGTAATTTACTTGGTTAAATCAAGTAAAAGTTCAATTATTTTGATATAAATTAATCAAGTACTAGTGCGAGTACTTCCTAATAAAAAGTACTTAAAGTACAATACTTTAAGTACAGAAAAGTACTTGAAGTAAAATTTTACTTCAAGTACTTCAAGTTTTGGCAGCTCTGACTGCAGTTTTATAGTATTACTACAATTTCAAATTAAATAGCTTGAATGAAAACGAAAGATCTGGACATGTTTGTATTAATACAATAGCTTAATTTAAAGAACAGCAAACAGTTTGGAATTTCTCATTTGAATATTTAAAAAACACATCTAAGAAATTTCTCATTGCTTACAGTACTTTAAATTAGACTATTGTATTATTATAAACATGTACAAATCCGTGATTTATAGCCTTGATATAAATAAATGTACCCCGGAGTAGACTGGCATGTAAATGCATAACCGGCGCCTAAGAAGCACATCTTCTATGGCTACGGAAATTATCATACATTCATCAAAACGGAGGAAAAATACTGGGACGTGAAAATAACATCCTGGGAAACATGGTCACGCAAGAGCAGCGGAGATCATCGACGAACAGCTCTAGGAAATGAGATCAGATCACATGGTTAATAACTCTAACAAACAGCATAAAGTTAGCTGCCATCCTGATATATGAACAAAGGCAACACCTTCATCACTTTTCAGAGGCCCGGTTGCGTATTGCCATTGTGTAGTACAGTACAGAGCGCTTTATTTTCTGTATCGCACACCATTTTGCCGACGTAAACGGCTTATTATAATCTGCCAATATAGCTCGCGGTACAGAGCCGCGCTTTTCTGTATCATCAAAGATAATATCATTTCTATCGGATAGATGGTTCAATTTAAATAATAAGTAAGTCGTAACCCTGCCCCAGTGAAACAGGGATAAAATTGCGACATTCAATGTCTGTCGCTTGTACCTTATTCGGAACACAAGTAGCGAAAGCGGGCGGCTAAACCGATTGTGTATTTCTAGTGCGTTTCATCACGCCAATAGTAAAATCCTTGCCGGCAACACTGTTTACCTTTCGTTCAAGGATAGCGCGAAAATCTCTCGATGGACATCGGCTCGCGTTAGCCAAAGTCCATTAGGGGTATCAAAAATATAGCATTGAATGGTTCATCTTATCCGTAGTAGTATTATCTTTGGTATCATACACCACTTTGCCGCCGTAATAGCCCATTAAAATTCGTCAATATAGCGTGCGGTACAGATCAAGCTACGCCGACACGAGAGAATATGATCATAGTAAGAAAACAACAACGGGGCAAACAGGTGAAACTAAATGGTAAGCGAGCTTTAAAATTATTTATTAAAATACTCGTACCTATGACATTACAATCATTACATTAGGTAGTTTTGCGTTTGGATGATTTGCCATAATATTTAATGAAAGGTTGTGCCTTCGTTTGACACTTTCTTTATGAGAGGGTCGTCCAGCTTGAATTCTGCCAGATTGTGGTAATCCTTGCTGTTTACGACGACAAACCGACGTTGGCTGAACTTTTATTTTCCTAGATCTTCTTCCAGTAGCAAGTATTTCCGTTTCCAAAAAATTTATTACCTGCGAAGGTGTTCTTTTTTTGGCCAGCTTCTTCGTTGAACTTCTCGTGGTTCTGATGTTATCAAGATGAATAACGTTGACTGGAAAATCCGTTTGATATTTTTTTCTGGTAATAGTACTTCACTATAATTCTCGTCATTCCCATCCATACTGTGGTAAAATTCATCGGGAGCAGACTCGCCTACAGCTAATTTTGCCATTTGTATCCTGTCAGATGCGTTTAAAATTGGTGAAGTCTTAAAGAGTATACCAAACTTATCTCAATTGCACATTCTATATTTTATTCTCTACATTCTGCATCCTCTATCGTAGGTGCATACAATATATTCCTAGCCATGTTCATTACTGTTTTACTGTCTTTTTTCACATTATGGTCGACTTGCCAAAGCCACCTTCACAACGTTTGGCATAATTGAAAAATAATAAAGTAATAAAAAGTAATATGACAGATTTCGGAAATATGGTAGCTATTGCATTTCTTTCAGCTGAACAGTCGTCTGTCATAAAAACTTTTGGCGAAAACTTTTTGCCACAAAAACCATTTCGTCCGCAAAATTCTGTAGGAAGAGACGCCACATAATTGGTGTAACAATAACTAACTATAAACGAATTGTCTTTTACAATTAATTCAACTCCAGACTCTTTGAGAAATGGAATTTTGTTGTTAAGTACATCTAGCATACTACTTTCATCACTCGTGCCATATTGAGTCACTCTCTAAATAGAAAAAAAAACACCTTCACTACCAAAAAGCGAGCCGTAATGCGAACACGTTATTGACAATAAAACAGAAATATTGTATCGCATGTGCATGCATCCAGAGATTATTCGCGAATGTTCGCACCGCTCTGTACCGCGGGATATCGGCTCTGTACCGCGCGATATATTGGCGGATTGTAATGGGCTATTACGGCAGCAAAGTGGTGTGCGATACAGAAAATAAGGCGCTCTGTACTGTACAACGATGATTCAAAGACAGATAAGGGTGTAAGTGCTGGTGTATTTGAGGAAAGCCCCGGACTTCCAGCTTCTCATTAAGAAAGCAAGTATCAGATGGGCATCTATGCACTCCGAATGTTCAAGATAATGTAAAAAGGGGGTTATCATACCTAAAACCTGTGCATTCTTTCAGACAGTACTAGACTACTCAATTCAGAACTTGATATCGTAATTTTATTTCTTTGTGTGCTGAGGATCTGAGTGGTTATTACTCTTGAATCATTTAATTGAAAGCTAAGTTCTCGAAAATTAAGAACACGAGTACCAAGTTGAATAAATCCGGCCCTAATCTTAACTTTTAAAAATACCAAAAAAAACAATCTTTTTGAATCTCCTAACAGATACTTCCTTAAGAAGCACTTCTACAGATTCTTTTTTTCATATTTAATTTAAATAAGGCCCATGAAAATCAAAATAGACGATTTTACACCAGTTACCATTATCGAACCCGGTTACATAGAGTTCAGGATAATCTGTCAATTCCTGACGTTGTGATGACGTCAAATAAATAGCCACGTGAAATTGTTTGATATGTCATTTGTAATTTTTGTTATATTTTATCTTGTTTATATTATTTTATCACATTATTAAAATAAAAAATAAACAAACAAAATTTATAAATCTTTAATCAAATTAACTCTCATATTTTTCTCCTTTTGACAAATCACAATCACATATGTGGCATGGTTGGCCAACTGACCGGGTTAGAACTAAACGTCATTACTAGCCATATGAAATCGCGCAGTTGCCGTCCACCTAACTGAGCGATGTAAAATCGTCTAATAAAAAAAGGTTTAAAAAAATATTTTAAAAATGAGGTCTAATTTGGTTCTTGGCAGTTAGAACAGATCAAAAGGTGAGTATATAGTTAATTAATTAAAAATGCCTTCTAACTTTAATCAAAGAAATCAGCCATCTGTTCACCTAAAAGAACTAAAAGTTTTAATAATTTAATTTTTTCTTTAAATTGTCAAGCAGTTTACCTTTCAGAAAAAAAAACTTGAGGCTTAATTTGCCCATTTAAACCAATTAAGTTTATAATCTTAGTTTATATTTTTTGTAATCGAAACGCACAATTAAAAGAAAGGTGCAATTTTTTTTATAAACAGCTTTTCAGCCGTTATTAAATCGTTTATACAATTTATGTCGCCAGCAACACAAATAGGTAATAATACATTTTTGTAATAGTTCTTTACGGAACAGATGGTTGTTTTCCTTGTACTTTATGAGGTACTCGGGTCAAATTATAGTACTTTTTCCTCCATTCAAAATCTTTGCGATCAAAATCGATGTTCTGCTTCTTCTTGGATGATCTCGTAGATCTCAAAAATCTGATAGCTCCAAAAACAGTTGTTCTTGTAACTAAGTTATTTCCACGAGCAGACCATAGGTTGGATCTGGGGCACATTGTCCACAGTAACCACCGCATTTTCCTTGAGCCACGGTAGCCTGGAAAAAATTATATTAATAGATATTTGGAGAATAGAACGCAGAAATAATCAAATTGTTTAATAAACAAAGGCAGAAGGGCAGAAGGAAACAATTTGGAACATTTTTTGGATTATTATATGAATTTGTTTTTATGCGTAAGGTTTAAATAATACACCTAGTAAAGGTTTATTTTAATAACCAAAATACTGGTTTAAAAATCAAATTAGCAACGGTTTCGAGAAGTCAAATGACCATGTAAAATTCTACAAATAACTTGAAAAAACCTTGTCATAGGATAGGAAATTATTATTTTTTTTATTTTCTAAATGGATATGTTCTAAATTTCCCCCTATAGATCAGTAGAACCAGCAAAAAAAACTTACCGATCTTCGTATATCTGACGAAACATATGAGCCGATTTTGTTCCACCGAACGTACCGAGATAATTTAAAAGAGGTGTGAGTTAGATCTACTGAAAATTTCCCCTGTGCACATCCTATAACACTACTGTAGCAGTCTCCTGAGGTAGCGTAAGGTATTCGGGTCCCTTTGATTTGTTTTGAAAAGGTAAAATCATCACCTAGAAATAAGAAATTATGCTTATTAGATGATCCAGTAATACTTTAGGCAAAGGAACTGTTAACATCACAAAATTTCAAATTTTGCGACCTGTAAAAAGCTTATAAAATATCAAGACAGAACAGTCGAAAGCCACAAAATTTTAATTTCATACCCTGTTTGCTACATTTGCAACTATTCACTTACCTAAAATTTGTAATGAAGTTATATTCAGTCTGACCTTCCAAAATTTGGTTACTCCGGATCTATCCTGGCCGATTTGGTCACATTGGCAATTGTCCCTTCTCTCTCCGTTATAGGGACAAGAATTAAGATTTAACAGCCTAAAAATATTTTTATTTTGGATAAAAAAATCTCTCTGTTTGTTATTCAAAAATAGTGTACACTAGTTTACACTTTTTGTAAGTAAAACGTTTGTTATTAAGGGTGTAATTAATAACTAGGTGTTTGTTATTAGAACTAGTTCTTATTTAACTACACTAGCTCTCAAGGTAGTGAAATTTTACAAAGTAGCGCTTTACTTACTAAAAGTATAAAATAGTGTACACAAATTCTAAATAATAAACATTATCAGACTAGCATCAAGGATCACGCAAGGGAGGCCAGTATAGACCTTGGAGAAAAAAAAACAGAGAGAAGTACCATTGATGCCTCGAATATACAGACAAGAAATAATTAGTGTTAAAAACAAAAGATTATAATGAATACTTATGTAGTGAAAAATTCATTTAAATTTTAGACGCTTTCTACTGGCTAAACGCAAGGAAGTTTGAAGGTTAATAGCAGCCCAATACTATGGCCTATTCGATCAAAAAATGTCCGACCCACTATGAAAATAACTATCATGTGTGGGTCCCTAGGATTTTGTCCAGTAACAAAATTCCACGAAATTTCGTAATGTGTTGCCTACCTACACACTGATAAATCAGTATGTAGGCAGTCAACAATTATACTTTTGACAGAGCCGGAGTCCCCTTTTCGTGTGCGACGGCGCGGCGTTTATAAAACCTATGCGCGTGCTGTGTGGTTGTCTTATCAACCCTTTCAAGTAAATTTTGTGTTAATTGTTTGTTACTTACAATATCGCAACAAAATGCCCGAAGGTTGTATGGTTTTGTCTTGCAAATCCAAGGGTAACATACCCGAAATACCCCTGATTTGAAAAACAAGCGCAGGTCAAATATCACTTTCACAAGACCTTAAACTAATCTTGAATTGGGGCTTCAAAAATCTTGTCCAATTTAATGCTTCAAGACACAGTCATGTTCGGTGTCACGAAAAGAGGTTATTTAATCATTCTGGCGTTACTTTTGAGAATAACCTTAACTCGCACAAACACAACATCTATACCCTCAGCTGTTTTAAAAAAGTTTGAATTCCTCTTTCGAGCCAGAAAGTATTTCTCTCCATCTAATCTGTATACTCTATTGCAAACCAGACCATCTTTAAAATATTTCTCATGTCTGGGAAATGGCGTTTTCCAAAACTCTTATCATCCTTGATTACATTAAAAAAAAAACTGTTTGTCCTATTAATGATTCCACGCTTACAGAAAAGCTTCCTTCCCTTACCCACCGATGAGCTGGAGAGAATATGTTGCATTTTAGAGGTATTTTTACGGCTTCTACTCCGAGAAGTTGGCAAGTATAATTTCTCTGACAGCTCCCAACAGAGCAACACCTTATGCCACTTTTATGCATCCTTTTACAGTCAAACTTAAGAAGCCGCGAACTTCCCACTTTCTTCGTTTCGTCATCCCCAATATGAATCTGCTACCCGCTGAAGTTTTCCCTTCTCCTTTTACCACACTTAGGACATCCAGAGTACGTTAGTTTTGAAGCCTCAGCCTTGGTGGACTGTCTGACGATATAAAAAAATAAAAAATGCTTATGTAAGAAATTCTATACTTCTCGTTAGATTTGTTTATGTTACCTGCATAAGGTGACACTATTTTATTGTACTATTATACAAATTAAAAATTTATAAAGCCTTGTATGACCCTAAAACACAAACAACCAGTTTAAATTATGGTAAGTTTTTTACTTTTCTTGACACTTGCCGATTGCCATGATTTTTTGCATACAGAGGCGCTGATTACAAATCTAAAGTAATTTTTTTCGATAACGTTTTATTTTTCAGATACCGATCCTTAAATATGATAATAAGATTAAACTCATTTACACTAAATTGCCTTTCTTTTATCGTCGCAAAATTGGTGATAAGTACATTAAACTATCATACAATGTTTGAAATTTATTTTAAAAAATTGCGTTTTTAATTATTTTATTAAGATTTTTGGTAAAAATACAATACTCCCAAAAATATCAAACATTTAAATAGAAGGCTGTGAAGTGGTGCCATCTATTCTTTCCATATTAAATCAGATGATACAAAACTAATATTACACAATAATTTTAAATATTCTATAATAGTATCGTTTAACAATCAACAATGTTGTGCAAAAAAAATTCAAAAAACAGTAAGAGTGTTGTTAATATGTTCTATAGTATTGATAAAAAAACATAGAACATATATTAGAAACACAGAATTCCACAAATCAAAAATCTGTCAACACGCATTTGATAATAACCACATAATAAACTGGAATGCTTCTAGCATTTTAGCAAAGGAAACTTGTTCAAAAAAACGTAAAATAATGGAAAGTGCATTTATTTTATTAAATAAGGACAGATATGTAGCATCAATATCTGTTAGTTTAAATAATATATGGTTGCCTATGCTTGATGCTGAAGTAAATTCAGGTAAACTTAAAATCAATTAACACACCATACCACCCACCTTTCTGGTCTTTTTAAATACTATACATACACCAGTCCAATAACCTATTGTCACTTATGACAAAAGTCATTAAAAAATTCAAAAGCTATCAGAATTTCCTAAGTTTTCAGACCTAAAATTTCTTAAAATTTAGTTTAATTTTTTGTTTTACTTTCAATCTTGATAACGGTGGCCGACTTGCCACCGAAACGTAGATTAATATTTGTGATTTTTTGGGTTTTTTGGGGGGTTTTCTTCTTTTTTAGTTGCAGGCGATCTGCAACAAAAAACAAACTAAAGAGTGTTGTTAGTTAAATTTGATATTTGATGATGTCAACTTTATACATGGTAACACAGAATTATGAAAGGTCGGACCTGACATACTATTCATTGCGCAAAACTCCGCGGGGCCTATTTCCCTATTCCCGCTGCCCTGCACGCCTGGACAATTTTGTTGTATTAGCATTGGCCTTCCATAAACCTTTAAACTTCCTTGGCTAAACGGAGCAATTTCAGATATAACCAATTTGACTCAAATCCTGACGTCAGGATTCTGAAATGTTGTATACATATTTTTCCGACTAATGTGTACAGGGTCTTTGATTATATTTACGTGGCTTCTGAGGCCTTCATTTTTGAAGACAGAAAAAAATGTTTTATATAAAAATTGTAGGATTTTTTCCATATAATCTTTTGAAATTATCAGTAAAAAAATATCGCAATAAAAAATGGAAAAATATAGGAAACTTCAACTTTTTTAAATGAAACACCCTGTATATTATGCGCTACAACGAAATTTTTTTTCTGATTTCAAATATATATACATTGATGATATTTAAATGAACCATTTTTAAGATACTTTAGGTTAAATTATTAATAAATTACAAAAAGTTTCATATTAGTATCAAGAAAGCCATGGAAACAATAAAATTGTTATGTTGCTGAATTTGGTGAGGGTTTTTTCTGGACCAATAATGTTTATTTTTGTGATTAAAAATTCCTGCTAAAGTGAAGAAAGACTTGTCGGTGAATAGAATTTTATTTAAAAACTTTGGATCCTGCTGCATAAACCTAGCTATTTCCAATGCATACTTAGGTCGGTTCTGCATGTTTTGTTTAGGAAGATTCTGAACGGACATAAATTTTAGGGATAAAATTTGTAAAATTTTAAGGTTAAATAAATTTTATAATCTGTTTTATTAAGTTTAGATGCTGCATCCGAGATTGATATTTCAGGATTTTCTAATATTATTAAAGTAGTTAGTGCTAGTCCAATAGAAAAAGTATAATAATTATCCTGAAAAACCGAGGATATCCAAAACTTTCTTTTCATTTCGTGCTACAGTCATTTTCTTCATTTTAAAGCTTTTTCGTTTAATAAACTTTCTTACTATGTATTTAATAGTATCTATAGATGGTACCCGTTGTTAAGGATATACTAAGTAATATTTCCTTTGCACTGTCGTCACATTATTATTACCATAAAAAGATGCACAATCCCGTTTTTTGTTCATCTGAATAGCCCATCAACAAAAAAGCAATACAAACTACTTTTAATAGTTAAAATTATAAATTTCACCTTGTTACAATATCAATACGTCAAATTTATTAAAACAATTTTATTGTTTTCATAGCTTTCTTGATAGTAATACGATTTTTTTTTCAATTTATTTATATTAAAAGCTTAAATATCTCAAAAATGATTCATCCAAATATCATCAATGTATATATATATATATATATATATATATATATATATATATATATATATATATATATATATATATATAAAATATATATATATATATATATATATATATATATATATATTATAAAGTTATATAAAATATATATAAAATATATATTATTATATCATAAATTATATATATATATATATATATATATATATATATATATATATATATATATATATATATATATATATATATATATATATATATATATATATATATATATAATATATATATATATATATATATATATATATATATATATATATATATATATATATATATATGAAAATATTACAGAAAAAAGATCCTTTATTGTAGCGCATAATATACAGGGTGTTTCATTTAGAAGAGTTGAAGTTGCCTATATTTTTTCATTTTTTAATTGCGATATTTTTTTAGTGATAATTTAAAATAATATGGGAAAAAACCTACAATTTTTATATAAAACATGTTTTCCTATCTTCAAAAATAAGCCACGTAAATATAATCAAAGACCCTGTACATAATAAAGTTTTCAAGATGGTATATACATCTGCTTTATTGAAATATTGTTATTTTTTTAAATTTTTAACTTAAAGAAGTTAGTTTTTTACCTTCGGTCATAAACTTCCGCATAGTTTTCGCCATCGGGATGTAAGCTTATGAACTCCTCTGGTTGAGGGGTATCCATCTTGTAACAGTACACATTCACTGCTCTACCATTCAGAGATATGACGTAGTCTTTGTTTTCTTTGGTACGCATAAAGTGTTTAATTTCTTTGCAGCTTTTATATAAACCTGGAAAAGTTTCATTATATACCGGGTGCTCACAAAATTACTAGCAAGTCTGTCACTGAAATTTTAATGAGTTGTATGGTTTAATGGAATGTGGATTTCTGATATTATTTAATCACTCGTGTGGCGCTTCCAAATTAACTGGAAGGGCTATCTTAAATGGAGTATTTCGTAAATTTTCCAAAAACATGATCCTACAGAATATTTTAAGTATCTATTCTAAGGCTCCTTAAATAGATTGTGAGGAAGTGGCAGAGAAAGAGTATCAAACGAGGAACAAGATAATAGACTGGTTTGGCACTTATTTAAAAAACCATCCATTTCAAACAGCCTTGGAAGCACATAGACAATGATAATATCCTGGATCTGTTTGGGTAGCAAGACGCCGCTTCAAGGAAAGAACCAATTTAAGAAATCATGCTGCTATCAAGAAACCATTTTTAACGGCTGTTAACAAAGAGTGGGATTTGCTTTGCAGTATTTAGAGAAAGGGTTGAAGTTTTGGAGAAATGTCGTTTTTACGGATAAGTAGACCTTTTAATCTTGTTATAATGGGCGAGTTAGAGTGTACAGACATCGAAACACAAAATTTAAGGAGAAGTATACTTAAAAAGGTAAAGCAAGTGATAGATTTTCAGGTAATGTGTGGGGATATATGACTGCAAGAGGCCTTGCGCTTTGCCACCGCATCAATGGAAGATTTACAGGAGAAGTTTATATTGATGTATTACAAAATGTTATGCTAACCTCATTAACTAATATCTTTCCTCAGCCAACCTTTATTTATCAACAAGATAACTGCCCTGTTCATACGACAAGAAGAGTTGCTGACTGGATGCGTACATTGTCAAAACGATGAATATGACCAATGATTTTCGTCTACAAAATGCAAATGACCTATGAAACAAAATTAGGGAAATATGGAACAACTATAATGCATATCATATTCAAAGACTCATAGCATGAATGCCCAAGCATTTATAGCTAATTATCAACAAAAACGGCACTGAAATATTAGTTTACCGATATCCTTGATATTTTTATGTCTTTCTGTTGTTTTAATAGGTTTAAATATATATGTAATATATTTATTAAACGCTTATTTTTCGTGAAAGAGTTTTACTCATCAATTTTATTAAAAATTAATCTGTTCTAAATATATTTATTATATTAATCTTGATATTATATGTTATTCGTTGACATTTATTTTGTAATTATTTTGCTTTTTGGTAAAAAAACGTTACTTATTGAAAAAAATCATGTTTTTTACCAGTTTAATTGCTTGCCTAAGACCTTAAAGGTAAAAACCCGGTGTACGCAATTTCGAAAATATGACAGAAAATGTTAACCTAAGTGTCCGAAATTTCTCGCCCGCAAGTGTACAGTGGCGGCCATTAAATATTGGGCAAAAAATTAGTCAAATTTTGACTTTTCTGCCAATTCTTGTAAATCGCTCTTTTTTTTATCTTGTTTTACTTTTAATTACTATAAATAAAGCAAAAGGTAAAAGAAAATATTTATATTTTATAAAAACTAACAAATTAATAAATTATTTAACAATTTAATAAATTCAAACAAACTTAAATATCCTTCCAAAAAAATTAATATTTTATTATTATTACATTATTATCTTTCAAATGTCGTAAAATTCATTAAAAAAACATATAGTTGCAAGTTATGTTAGCGAATTAATCATACTAAAATTAATTACAGGTAATTGCGGCTAATTTTTTATAGGCAACCTATCCCTAATCCATTGCATACTTCCTTAACATTCATTTAAAATTGGTTGTATCAAAAAAACAGATACCTGCAGAATCGAGCAGTGGGATCATGTACTATAAATTTAAACAAACTTAAATATTCTTCCAAACAAATTTAATATTTTATTGCGGCCCAGTTTTTTTTCTAAGACAGAGTTTAACCTTCCAGGCATCGAATGGACCAAAGCCCGGGCGTAGTCCGGATGTCCTCGTAACTTATTCCATGCCTCTAAAATTTTATCCTTTATTTCGTTTACATATTGCGGCCTAAACTCATTTTCCCTATTTATTTTTTTAACTAATAAGCCCCAAACATTTTTCATAACATTTAAATTTGGACTTCGTGCGGGCCACGGTAAAACCCTGATACGCCCGCACCGCATCACCCATTACTTCTGTCCTTTTGGGTATATTTTTCATCAAATCGTGTTCCTTGAGGCAGGTATACCTTAAGTATCCCATTGTAGTACGACTGAAACACTTTTTCATCGGTGAATATTAAATTTTCCCAAAAAATCGGAGGTTCCAAATAAAATTGTAGAGTAAATCCAATGTGTTGTTCCTTATTTGCATTTGTTAAAAACGGTGGTAATTGTCTCGAAAGTTGCCTCCTCTCCGATTTTGGCCAAATTTGGTATACGGGGGTTTTTTGGGGCGCTGATTACGAATCTGCAAAAAAAAATTTCGGCAACGTTTCGTTTTCGAGATATTCATCATCAAAGTTGAAAATCAAACTAACCTTATTTACACTATTTCTCCTTCTTTTTGCACAGAATTCTTGATTTTTACACCAAATTGGTACACAATATTTCACAAACACCTTTTAAAAACTTGTTTTTATATTAATTTTACATTTTTCCCCATTTAATTGCAAACCTCCACTTTCACACGCCTCAACGTGTAGGCAACCATGTATACACTAGCCTTTTTGTAAACAAATGTGGTTGCTGCCTTTGAACTTGAAAGTTCGCAATTTAATGGAAAAAAGGTGTAAAATAAATAATAATACAAGGTTTTAAAAGGTGTTTATAAAATATTGTGTGCCACTTTAGTGTAACAATCAAGAATTCTGTACAAAAAGAAGGGGGAATATAGTGAAAATTAGGTTAGTTTGATTTTTAACTTTGATGATGAATATCTCGTAAACGAAACGTTGCCCCAAAAAACCCCCGTATACCAAATTTGGTCAAAATCGGAGAGGAGGCAACTTTCGAGACAATTACCAAAACGGTTTTAAGGCTGCCGGGTGGCTGCGCAATTCGGATATTTGCCTTATTCTTCGCCGTGCCGTTCTAACCGATGCTGGGAAATTGCTTTCCGTTTTTTCTGTAACTATAGATTTAAATGGTTGGTTTTGCAAAACATTAACCAAATTATTGTCTTGTTCTTGATTCGATAGTTTGGGGCGACCACTTCCAGCTCTTCTCTCAAAGGAGTGTGTTCCCTGCCATTTTTTTTAACGAAATGAATTGTACTCTTTGGGATGTTTAGCTCTTCCGCCACATCCCTTTCTGGCCAACCTCTCTGCTTAATATAATAAATAATTAATACTTTTTGATCCAAAGTTAAGTTTGGCATTTTAAAAAATATTTTTAGACACTGACAACGGACACCTGTTTCTTTATTAGGGTTTTCAACAGGTATTTATATTCAGTAGAAGGTGGCATAAGCCGATTTTACGAAAGGGAAAAAGAATTGCCCAATATTTAATGGCCGTTTCTGTAACTATCTTAAATAGTTTTCGAGAAAATTAGTTTGAAAAAGCCCTATTAACCGCCATTATTATACTTTTGTTAATAAACAAATGAATGCCGAAAAAGCCTAATGTGATTTTTTAAACTAAATTAATGGAGCCAACTTCCTAATGATGTAAAATACGACTTCCGACTTTACCGAAAACACCACTAATATTGACTTTCGGGAATAGATAAATTTAATAATTTAAATGGAAGTCACTATCTCAAGTCTTAAATTTAAACACTTCCTTCTCAATCTTTTTTGTTATTTATAGCCTATATCTTAACCTAGTAATTTTTGAGATATTAATAGCGCAATTTGAAAAAGGGCATAGAATACTTTTTTATTGGGGAAAAATCTACAGGGTGTTTTATTTTAAATAGTGAAGTTAATTACTCTTCAGGTTAAACTGGATTTAAATATCAGAAATCTGCATCCTATCCACCGAGAAAATTTACTAAAATTTAAAATATGTTTACCACTTGGTTTGCCAATAATTTTATAAAAACTAACTAGATTTATTATTAATTTTTTGTTAGATTTTTTAATAATATTTAACTTACACCTCCATTGATTACACTTTCTCTTCCTCGGTGGCTTTAGACTCTTTGGACAGTAGTGTCGCGGTACTTTTTGCTTTGTTCTAACACTCACACAGTTCAATACTCTAACTTGCCTTCCTTTTTTACCACATGTATGTGAACACTAAAAAAAACAAAATAAAAAAATATTTTTTATAAAGCATAGGTATAAACATTAGTATTTGTCTTGTATTTAAGCAGCGAAGGTTTGCATATATGCCCCCAACAGCTGAACTTTTCACTACAAGGTGCTGATTTTCTTATAAAATGTATTTTTTAAATATCTTTGAAACTACATACAGGGTGGCCCAACGAAAATGTCGCACCCCTATTTGTGACTCTCCTGCTATATTTTGAGAAAAATGCTCCAGGTGATTTCCAGGGAGACGTCTTTTCATCTATAGACGTACACTACAGGGTGGTCCAAAAATAAGATACCGCCTTATACTTTAGATTTTTAAATGGAAACCAACATTTTTTTTTATTTTTACATTCTTCATGACGATTTTGGTAACTTTTGTTAATAAAGTTTATATCTATGTTTAATTGTAGAGTTATTTGAATTTATAATAAAATTTGACTAACTTAACTTAATACTAATAATAGTAGATTTCTCGACAAAAAAATAATAATCATGGATACCAGCAAGAACATTTAGCTTCAGTCAGTGTCATCGTATGTCATAGGAAAACCTAGACAAAAATATTAACGATAAGTATGTGGCTAAGTTAATATGAAAATTTGAAGAAACTGGATTTGTGTCTAATATTCGCCGTAATCGCCATCGAGAAAATCGACCAGTTAGAAATGAAGCCGTAGAAATAGCAGTTTTGGGACACGTAGCACTTGACACCACCCAAAGCACTCGGGGACTTTCTACTTCTTTAGGATTTACAGGCTCATCGGTATAAAGAATTTTGGAAGACAATAAATTTCAGCCGTAGTACTTGTAGAACTTGTCCAATAGCTTAATGATGACAATTTTGATGGAAGGTTGGAGTTTTGAGAAATTAATGTCCCAACGTATAATCAACAATGCAAATCTGTTATTTAATATTTGTTTCTCGAATAAGTGTACGTTCCATTTACATGATGCTGTAAATAGACAAAATTGTCGATATTGGAGTGACTGGAATCCACATTTTTTTGAAGAGGTATACTCGCAATATCCTGAAAAATAAATGTGTGGGCCGGCATTTTCGGAAATCTTATTGTAGGGCCTTTATTCCTAGAAACTTAACGGGCGAGACGTACTACGTCAGTGATCGGCAGACGAGGCTTCATTGAGTGGACGCCGAGATCTCCGGACTTAAGTCCTTTAGATTACTTTCTTTGAGGGCATTTGAAAAGTAAAGTTTTTAGTACGAAGCCAGATTCTATCTAAGATCTTAGGGAGCGGATTATGACTGAATGTAGACAAATAACCAGACATGTTTGAAACTGTGAGGAATAGATTCAAACAAAATCTTTGTTATTGCATGGAGGTAAATGGACACCATTTTTTAGCACTTATTACCACACTGATACACCTCTTTATGACTAATTAATTTTTACTTTAATTTTAATTTGCGAATACCTGTAAGTTGCTTTTTGTCTTTTTTTAATACTCGTAGAGTTGTTTTTAATTTTAAAGCGAAGTCTTGTTAGTATGGAAAATATTTGATTATTATTTTTACGATATAAGTATTCCTTATTATCACTATTTCTAGAATTTTATTATAAACTCAAATGGTTTCAGAACCATTAAAGCTAGGTATAAACTTTATTAACAAAAGTTACTAAAAACTTTATGGAGAATCTAAAAAAAAAATAAAAAAAATGGGGGTTTCTGTTTGGAAATCTAAAGCGTAACGTAATATATTGTTTTTGAACCACCCGTATTTATTGTTCGGCTATAGACGAAAAGACGTTCCCCTAGAAATCAAAATTGAGCTGTCCGAGCGTTTTTCCCAAAATATACCAGGAGAGTCACAAATAAGGGTGCGACCTTCTCGTTGAGCTACCTTGTAGAATGTTTTTTTTTTGCGAGAAAACTTTGAGAAAAACAAAATTTTCATTTTTTTTAGTTTCTCTACTCGCGCTTTCGTAGTATCGAATTATTTCCTTAAACATATGGAAAGCGCCTTTTTCTTACTGGACGGCTTGTTAGGAAAATAAGAAGTACCTGTTTCCATTCCTCAGGCATCCACACATACTCATCTTCACAATGGCTGAGTAAACATTTGGCAGTCGTACTGGGCTTATTATACATATTACAGTAGTTTTTGTGAATAATCCTGTGCTGGCTCTCTGGTAGCGGTGTTCGATCTACGATTCCTCCTTGGTGTACCTTGTGACACGTAACGTTTCGCGTTTTGTATCCTGGGCCACAGGTCGCAGAGCACTAAAGGAAAAAAATGCTTGTTAAGTTTCATATTGCAGGTAAAATGTTAAAGGCTCTAGATCTACCTATCTTTAACAAGGAAGGCAATAATGAGGTTTGATATTTTGAGTACAAAGAGGAGGATTCAAATATTTATGACCCGGAATTTTATTCTCCGAACCAAATGCCCCAAAAGGCGTTTATCGTACTTACTTTACTTCATTTGTTTTTATTTGGTAAGTGTCAAAATGACAAAGCAGGCAGTTCATGTTTCTGATGTGTATCTCATTTTAGTTAGATTTCTTGTGAATGAGGGTACCAAACCAAGTTATATGTTGCAAATGCTTCAAGCATAACACGAGGAATCTTCCCTAATAAAGGTACGTGCTTAATTGCTGTAAGAAGTTTAAAGAGGTCCGTGGGAACTATGGGAAACAATTTAGGCCACGAGTCAATTTTAACCGGATAATAGTGGTTTTTTTCTTATTTATCGTCAATGGAGTTACATTTTATATTTTAAATAAAATAATTACTAAATTTACCCACGAGCTACCCTATATTGGGATGTAACTTATTGACCTCAATTGTAGAGTCTCGTTCTGCAATATTTAGGGACTAGAAGTAAAAAATAAAAGTGATATGCCTAAGATGGGTAAATCGAGAGACATAATTACAGGAATGCAAGACGGTCCTAATTTATTAATTAAAACCCAAAACATAACCTCAAATTTGTCGAGCATAAACTCACACAGAGCTCTTCTTTTAAAACAGGAATATTTTTTCTTAAATACTTCATTCTCCAGTATACATATCCTGATTGAGAAACGTTCGAAAATGAATCTCTTAAAACATAAAACTCTAACCACAAAATCCTAAATCATAACTACAAAAGAATGGGCCATATGGTGTATATTTCTCTAGTCCATGATAATAATTCTTTGAGATACAAATTTCTTAACTTCAAAATGTAACCTCAAACTTTCAAACTAAAAACTGTAAGACCCAATCTCAAATCCATGGACCCTAAGCAAAAAATGCATACTACGGATATTTGATGAGCCAATGAATTTATTCCTTAAAATTAATTTTCTTAGAATCTAATAATGTCAGGCCTAAATGGACAAAAGCTGATCCTCAAATATGTGAAATCTAGCTTACTTCATAATTTGAGGGGGAAAACCGACATGATGCATATTTGGTGTTTATGGATTTAAGGTGAGGAGGTATATATATATATATATATATATATATATATATATATATATATATATATATATATATATATATATATATATATATATATATATATATATATATAAAATAATTATATATATTATATATATATATATAATAGAGAGATATAAAAGAGATATATGTTTTGGATTATGTTCCTAGGTTAGGTTATTTCGGGATTAGCCCAATTTTCGAATCATAATTGAATCCTTCTGTATTAAATGATAATCCCCCCCCCCCCCCCCCCCCCCCCCCCCCCCCCCCCCCCCCCCCCCCCCCCCCCCCCCCCCCCCCCCCCCCCCCCCCCCCCCCCCCCCCCCCCCCCCCCCCCCCCCCCCCCCCCCCCCCCCCCCCCCCCCCCCCCCCCCCCCCCCCCCCCCCCCCCCCCCCCCCCCCCCCCCCCCCCCCCCCCCCCCCCCCCCCCCCCCCCCCGTCCAAAACCATTTTATTTGGGAAGAGTATTTAGTTATAAAAAAAGAAAAGGGGAAAAAAAAAGGAAAGGGAAAAAAAAAAAAAAAAAAAGAAAAAAAGGGGAAAAGGGGGGGAAAAAAAAAAAAAAAAGAAAAAAAAAAAAAAAGAAAAAGAAGAAGAAAAAGAGAGAAAAAAAAAGGGAGAAAAAAAAAAAGGGAAAAAGAGAGAGAAGAAGAGAGAGAGAGAGAAAGAGAGAGAGAGAGAGAGAGAGAGAGAATAGAAAACCATCATGGCTGGGTTATTTTTTTAGGTTATTTGGGAACAATTTTAATTAATGAATCCTTCTCGTATTAAAGATAATTACTTTTTGCAGAAAATTTGTAGGTTTTCTTAGGAATTAATAATTTTTTTAAACTTTGTAGAATGCTTCAGAGCCAAAATATTGTTTTTCCCTAAAGTACCATTTTTTTTATACAACCACCATTAAATACTTTTTAATATAAAACTTACAGTGGACCAATGCCCCTCTATCCAAGTGTATTTGCACTGGTACTTCTCGCAAAGTTTTGAGGTCTTAGGTTTTTGCTTATGCTTGCACAGTGAGTCTACTACTACAATGTCGTTAAGTGAGTCTTCGCACTCGATGATTCTCCTGCGCGTGCCTTTGCCGCAGTTGGTGGAGCACTATGAAGTTACAGAGTAAGTAGTGAGAGATGAGGTGATACCACAAATGCCAAAAAAGAACTAGAATATTTTCAAGGAATTAAAAATAGTTTACTCATGCGATGCCAGTCACAAAGGGATTTTTTTTTCGCTATTTTGAAAAACCTGAAAAATCAAGGTTGACGAGGCTGCACAAATGCAAAAACTATGACGCTAGACAGCCAAAAACTATTAATTTTTGCAAAAATAAAAATGTTTTACAAGATAAAAATACATCACATCGCCATTTACAAAACTAAATCAACTAAATCGACTAACGGCCGAGTGATGATCCCATTGTTAAATTTAGTAATGGACTTAGCAATTGTTAAAAGTTAACAACGGTTTAGAATGTTTAACAGAACGTCATTGTCAGTGTTATTCAATGATTTTAGTAGGCAACCTGTCAAAATCTGACATTTTGTTAAACATTCTAAACCGTTGTTAACTTTTAACAATTGCTAAGTCCATTGCTAAATTTAACAACGCGATCATCACTCGGCCGTTTATCTACTAAATATCAGTTGACAAATGGAATAAAACTTATAATGGTCTAAGAGCTGGAGCCGAAAAATCATCGTCATTAGTAATATGGAGTTTCTCCCGTACAACATGTTCATTTAGTATTGTTAATTATGTTCCCACGCAGGCTGACAACTTCTTGGATACAGGGGGTAGCAGCAAGGGGTGAAAGTGCAACATTTTTGGGGAAAAAATCGTCACCGAAAATATGCTTCAAAATTTTCCCAGGTAAAGGTCTCAACCCCCTTAGCTAAAATTTCAAGGAGCTGACAGCTAGATGGATACCGAGAGCAGTAAAACGGGGTCAAATTACCACAAAAATAAATCATTGATTATTATTATCAGTAATACCACTTTAGATATTTTAATAAAATTTGGCATACTTATACTATGTATCAAGAGGCATTTTTGAGTGTACTACTTTTTTATTTCCACCAGTGGCGTTCTTAAGGAATCTGACCTGCCTATTTTGGTAAATATTGGTGGTACGTCACTGATTTCTGCTAAAATAAAAAATATTTTTAAAATCCCCAATCATTTAAAAGCAAAGTTGATCACTTGATTTTTTTTGAATCAATGCACAGTTTTCGCTTAAAAAAATAAAAACCATTTCTCTGCATGATCATAACAATATCGGTAAACAATATCACCATGTAGAGAAATATCTAGATTTAATTTTTCTAGGTGAAAACCGTGCGTCGGACTAAAAAAATTATGAGCAGAATTGATCTCTTCATCTTCTTCTTCTCTAAATATTTCTCTACATGGTGATATTGTTTATCGATATTGTTATGATCATAGAGAGAAATGGTTTTTATTTTTTTAAGCGAACACCGTGCTTCGGATTGAAAAAATCAAGTGATCAACTTTGCTTATAAATGATTGGGCATTTCAAAAATATTTTTTATTTTAAGACAAATCAGTGACGTACCATCAATATTTGCCAAAATAGGCAGGTCAAATTCCTTACGAACGCCACTGGTGGAAATAAAAAAAATGTAGTACACTAAAAAATGCCTCTTGATACAAAGTAAATGTATGCCAAATTTTTTTAAAATATCTTAAGTGATAATAATAATAAATGATTTATTTTTGTGATAATTTGACCCCGTTTTACTGTCCTCGGTATCCACCTAACTGTCAGCCCTTTTGGATTTAGACACCTTAGGGGTTCAACCTTAAGTGGTCAAAATGGCTGACATATTACCGATAGACGATTTTTGCCTAAATTTTTACCCGCTTTAACCTTTTCCGCCACCCCTTTTGTATCCACTTACCTGTCAGCCCCTTGGGATTTCAGCTAAGGGGGTTAAGACCTTCACTTGAAAAAATTTTAAAGCATATTTTCGATGACGATTGTTTCACTAAAAATTTTGCACTTTCAACCCTTGTTGCTACTACCTGTATCCAATAGGTTGTCAGTCTGCGCGGGAACATAATTAACAATACTAAATGAACATGTTTTACGGAAGAAACTCCATATTACTGATGACGATGATTTTTCGGCTCCAACTCTCCGTCCATAATGTTGCCACTACAACTCCGAGTTATTGCCAATTATTTCCTAAAATACCAAGCGACTGGCATTACATGTGTGTACTACTTTCATTACACAGGCGCTTAGGGAATTCAGTATTCTAGTTCTTTTAAAAGGCATATGGGTGATACAAAAGGCTAGCTATGTGGGGGTGAGTGTGCGAGTGAGATATAGATGTGGAAACGGTATGTTATATTTGATGTTTTTTTTGGGAATTTCAGGAAAACAAATTATTTTTAAGCTTTTGAAACTAAAAGTACAGGATCATTCAAGGAGAAATGAACAATGTCATATTTCTGACTTTCCTCGTATTACATCAAATGTGAAATAGCCATCATTAAATCAAATGTGAAATAGCCATCTTGTGTATTTTTTCCGTGAAATCTGAAAAATTACTTAGTAGATTGATTTGAATTAAAATAAAAGCCGTCCTATTTTTAAAACGTTTTAATAATTAGGATATCGTATTTATATTTAGTAACACATTAATTTAATTTGTACGAGAAATTAGCGACTTAAACTAGAAAATAACAAATGATAAAAATAAATACCTGAAATGCGACAACGAGAAGTCAATTTTCTCTCCAAGTCTAGCGTTTATTACTACTTTGAAGAAATACTGGTAAAAGTGAAACGTATAATTAATTTTGTTGTTACTAAAAATGAATACGAAATCCTTTTCATAAAAATGTATTGAAAACATAAGAAGATTTCAAAAAAGAAAATGTGAATTTTATGTTGCATCTCTCTTGTTAATATTTAAATAATTTTCTTAAGTGTTTTTTCGATTATACAAAAATAACAAGATGGTTTTTTCAAACTTTTTTTAGTCCCCGTTGGATGACCCCGTATAAGAACAAATTTAATTTTGAGATACACCACTTCATAGGCAGTGCAGAATAACGCTTTCAGCGATAAGTTAGTGCTCTAAAAAATCCGGAATTTACACAAGACTATAGTTTCTTCCATTTTTAAATTTAAAGACATTGATCGTTAAATCATTTATGGTAATTTTAAGACTTTTGATCTGGCAAGATATTTACAAAATTTAATGATAACTAATCTACATTTGGTTGAATAGTAATTTTGCTAAATAAATAGATTTTGAATGCAAATGAAATCTTCCTCTTAATATTACGGGCACAAAAAAAATGAAATTTTGTAATTTATTTTCTCTAGCCAAGGCTGATGGACCTTGGTCGATGGCCTTTTGGGTGATACCAATAAAGTACTTATAAATAAATTTCTCTAGTACTAATATTATATATATATATATATATATATATATATATATATATATATATATATATATATATATATATATATATATATATATATATATATATATATATATATATATATATATATATATATATATATATATATATATATATATATATATATATATATATATATATATATATTTAGAGACGTATAAAACCATAAATAATAATTAAAGTTATTTAAATCATAAAACAGTTAATACATCTTAATTCATTTCATATTTTTAATTTCTTCCTAAAGAAAGTTATTTGGCCTTCAGTCAAGCCTAAGTCTAAGGTATCTTAAGGTATCTACACTATCTTTTCAAGCTTGATTAATATGAAAAAAAAATGTTTGAACCGAACTTCTTTTAAAAAATATATATTTGTACAGAATATAGAAATGATATGGCATACATGACATGGGATGCTGGTTCTCGAACGATTTGTTTTTTAAATTTGAGTATGTTGTTTCTTGGATCAATAGAAACATCTTTTAAATGGGACATTTTTGTGCAGGCCTATAGGGTGGCCCAAAGTTAATTAATAAACAGTTAAGCTGCAGCTTAACTGTTTATTAATTCCAAATTTAACGCATAAAAAGAGTGAATTTTCGTCTAAACCCAACGGAATAGTATTTTATATACAGAGTGAAACATAAATATGGAACGCTCGAAATACCTCCCACACCGTTAATCCAATTTTTATGAAACTATGTACTCATAGGTTCGAAATTACGCCGGATCGAATGGTGAGCTCCGCGACGTTGTCAAATTTACCGGTTTTCCAGGTAAGCTTACATGTGCAGGTATTTGTAGGTAAAACACATTAAGTATTACTTTAATCTTAATTCTTTCAGAAACTGTTATCGTTAGAAAAAATACTTAATTCAAAAAGTATACCCAATTTTAAGCAGAACTCAAAAACTGAATAAAATACAGGGTGTTCCGTTTAAAAAAAACAAAAGTTCCACTCGATCCGGCGTAATTTCGAACCTACGAGTACATAGTTTCATAAAAATTAGATAAACGGTGTTTGAGATATTTCGAGCGTTCCATATGTATGTTACACTCTGTATTTGTATATAGTTAAAATAATTCGATTTAACATTCACATTCGGTGTGGTCCAGTATTGAATAAATGATATGAATTATGCCAACTAAAATGTTAACATCGTGATATACAACTTGTATATATTTTCAAAATTTGTACATTTCTAACAGTTTATTAGGGTAAATTTAAGTTAAAATAATAAATAATATTTTTTTTGTTGGATTTAGATAATGAATCAGTCATTTTAGGAGTTTAAAATAGTATTAAGGAACGGGAAAGCTTTAACATCCCAGTATTTTTTTTGGGCCACCCTGTAGGCCTGCACAAGAATGTCCTATTTAAAAGATATTTATATTGACTTAAGAGTGCATTTACGCTACACCTTAGGGGTCGGGCGAGAAAGGACGAGGAGACGGTGGACGGAGACTAACAAACTCCCACTACCACAATTTTCGTATAGCCGCATTAAAAATATTATATTTTATTTAGGTTTTTCCAAATTAGGTGTATCGATGCGATGTTTTTTCCGATTGCAAGCCTACCGGAGATAACGTTTTTCAGTAACTATTTTTCACTTAAATGACATAAATTATACACCATTTTAAAGGTAAGGAAATAATCTATGCCTCTGCTGTAACGGATTTTTGAAATATGAGTCAACTGAAGAGAAAATAATATCTAAACATAACCGATTTTAGGGTGACTTTCACTCAAGGAAATATTAAAAACTAAATCCAAATTTAAAAAACTATTACAGCAAAAGCCTAGATTTTAGTGTTGGTTTTCATATAGTTTTTTAAAATTATCGATAGCTTATACCGTTTTTGAGATTAACATTATGCCCCGAACCCCAAATTGGATCCAATTTTCGCGTCGCGAATGGACTCTTAAAGAACAACATAATCAAATTTAAAAAAAATCGTTCGAGAGCCAGAATCCCATGCCAAATTTGACTAAAACCGAGTTGGAGGAAATGTTAAATTTACAGCCTATTTAAGAAAAGGCTTTAACAAGCATAAGAACGTGAAATTTAATTTGAAAATTCTTAGTAAAGGTTTAAAAATGGAAACTATAAAAATTAATCCGTCTATGGAACGAAGTTTTAGTTTTAAGAGACAAATTGCTAATGCCACTGCTGAATATCCGTCTGAATTAAAGGAGCTTTTAAAAAACTGCCAAGCAATAGGGAAACGTTGGGAAACAAATAAAATGTCGTCCTCGTTCCAACAACCTTTTTTCCTCTAAATTATTGGTTAAAGCGATAAGTACCATTTATAAATAGCAACATTTAATCTCGTTAAAAGAAGAGAGTTAAACAACATTTTTTTTATTTTGTGCTGTAAGTAAGCATAGAAAAGAAACAAACATTTCTCAAGCAAAAGACCAAACATTGACATTTTTTGAACACCGTAATATTTGGCCTAAATTGTACCATTTTTTTTCATTTAATATAGTTTGCATAACTTGTCATTATCACAATACTCTATTTATAATTTCTACAATGTTAATACGTGAAATAAATACGTATAATGAATGTGTTCAAGCATAAATCGTCTAATATATATACAAAAGCCATGATTTAAAAAAATATATGTTTTAATGCTCACTTTTTTACAATATGTACATAATTTTACCTGTTTCCAAGCCCCAACTTTCCATCGATATCTCTTGTCTTGGTTTTCTTTCGTGTCGAAATAATTACGAGAAATACCACTTGTAGCATGTGGACATTCAGCTAATTTACACTTAGTGGAATCAGATGGTTTCTTTTTGAGATCACAGTGAGTTTCTTCAAATGTAGTCACTAAAAGATATTATTTAGTTTAAGTATGCGCAGCATATCCAACCAGGATTGAGTAAGGGCATATATCAAATGTGAAATTGCTATCTTGCATAGTTTTTACCACTGAATCTAAAAGAGTATTTAAAAACATAATCGGAAATAAAACAAAAGTAATACGATATAATATTAACATTCTCTTAATTGTTGGTTCAGTTATAAAAGCCTCTTTCTTTCGATGCGTTTTAAATTTTGTATGTATTTTTAGCAGCAACAGACTTAATTATGTGTTTCATTTATACCAGTATGTCTTAAGAGTAATAATGAACTTCAGACTTTGACAGAATAATGACTTTTGATGTTTTAGTGTTTCAGGTATTTTTCTCTTACCTTTTCTTATTTTTAATTTAAACTGCAAATTTCTTACATTAGATAAACTCTGTTGGTACTTAAAATAATTACAAATATAAAAAACATTCAAACGTATTGAAAAAAATAAGATGCTTTCAAAAACGAACCAATAAATACGGTGCCTTACTTAGAAAAAGTTGATTTTATGATGTATCTCTTTAATTTCAATTAAAATTATTTTTAAGGATTCTTTTAGAATGGAAAAAATGCACGGGATGACTATTTCACATTTTTTGAATATAAAGAAAACCACAGGCCCTATTCAGTCGGATGTTTGATGACCTTGTACAGGGATATCCAACGAAGAATAGATGAGGCACTTTTTTAACTTTATCTGTATGTTAAAAAAAAAAAAATAGCCATCTTATATAATTTTTTCCGCCGAATCCGAATATGATGATAGGAAAACAATTGTACAGGGTGTCCAGTTTTCGTATGTTTATCTATACCAGATCCCTTATTATAAAAGATAGAAAGATGCGGTTTGCGGCTTACTGTCCTATTTTTTTGTGAAACTTTCAATGCTGTAAACAAAATTTTCATAGCCCTCTTAGTTTCTAATATACAGGACGAAATTGAAAATCTGTATTTTTTTACTCGTCCCTGTATTTCGATTATTTGATAACTTATAGAAAAGGTAAATACGGATTCTAATAGATTTTTTTACGTAGAATTCAGTGACGTACTTAGTTTTTTACCCAGAGCTATGAATTTTGAGATATTGACCAAACTTAGTTATTTCTTAATGGAACACCCTGTATATTATTTTCTTATCTCATTCGCCTCTTTAAGAGCTTCTCAAAAATATATAATTGTCCATAATTATTTTTATGGAAAAGGTAAAAATTTCACGTTTTTCGTAAAAATATGGATTTCCACGCAGTAGGCTGTGGCCGTAAATGAAAAACCACATTAATAATATATGAATATGTGACTGGATCAGGACCATGTTAGAAAACAGAAACATAACCACCCATATGCAGGGGGAGATGATCAGATTTAGGGCCGCCAGGGGGTGTCTGCAGGGGGGGTTCTATCCCCCCTGTTGTAGTCGCTCCTGGTGGATGACCTGCTGGCCATACTCTCTCTCTGGGAGATCGATCTGCAGGCATATGCAGATGATCAAGTCATCCTAATTAAAGGAAACTCTGAAGAGATGATTTCGAACATCCTTCAAGAAGTACTAAACACCACACAAAGCTGGTGTCAAAGGGAAAAATGACAATAAATCCTCAAAAAATGGTTATTGTCCCCTTCACCCGAAAGAGAAACCTGTTTAACTTGAGACCACCAACTCTGCAAGGTGAAACAATACCATTTGCGAAAGAAGCTATTTAGCTTCTTTCGCAAATGGTATATACAAATGATATTTATCTGGGGTTGATCCTAGATAGCACTTTTAGCTGGAATTCGCATCTAGAAAAAGTCATCCGTAAGTCGACACTATCTTTCTGGACATGCCGCAGAATCTGTGGCATGCAACCAAAACAGATGTACTGGCTATACGTGACAGTCATAAGACCAATGATCATGTATGGCTCTGTGGCATGGTGGCGCAAGGGGCAGCAGCGGCTGACCCAAGCAAAGCTATCTAGCCTACAGAGACAGGCCTGCCTCGCGGCGCTGCGCTCGACACCAACGGCGGCCATGGAAGCCCTCCCAGGACTGCCTCCTCTGCATATCTACTTGGAGAGAGAGGCAAGGTGGGCAACATACAGACTCTATCGTCAGTAACAAACCGCATGCGTGTCATATGGAGAGCACCAGTCTCCTCAGGAATGTTCTTACTTGTGACAGACTGGGAATGCCCTCAGACATAATGCCTACAGCAACCAATTACAACCGGCCCTACAGTGTAGTCTACCCACAAAGGGAGGACTGGAGTCGAAAAATGACCGACCTGCTCCGGGCTGACATCTGTTGGTACACCGATGGCTCCAAAACAAAGGACGGTGTTGGAGCTGGAATATATGGACAGAGGCCGAAGGCAGAGTTTTCCTTTAGTCTGGGCACTCTCGCAACCATATTTCAAGCGGAGGTATTTGCTATTGAGATGTGTGCTAGATCGCTGGTTGATCGGCACTGCACACGTAAGACAATTAAAATATTCTCCGATAGTCAAGCAGCTCTTAAGGCTCTTGAATCCAGCCGGTGCAATTCGAAAACCGTCTGGAATTGCAGGGATGCGCTGACCAAACTGGGTCAAAACAATAAGGTTTCACTACTGTGGATACCTGGACACACCGGCCTAGAGGGTAATGAATCCGCAGACCTCCTTGCCAAAAGGGGGCGGAGACAAAATTCACAGGGCCGGAACCGGTCATCGGTATATCTTATGGAACGGCCAAGCAGTTCACTATCAGCTGGACACAAAGAGAAAATCTTCGGTACTGGCCTGGACTTCCGGGTCTCAGACACTCGAAGGCCTTCATAAGCCCACCGAACCAACAATGTACTATCAAACTACTGGAGCAATCAAGGGTACACCTTAAAACTCTAGTAGGACTGTACACGGGACACTGCAAATTGAAGTGCTACATGCACAAGATCGGCCTAGTGGAAGACGCCGAATGCCGCATGTGCATGGAGGGGGATGAATCGGCAGAACACATACTGTGTTCGTGCCCGGCAATGGCACGACTAAGATTCGCAATCCGCGGCAATGACACCTTGTTGCCGGGGGAGGTGAAAGATCTCTCTCCCAACAGGATCATCAGATTTATTAGAAGTCTGGACCTTGTGGGAGAAATATAAACGGGTGTGAGCCACAATAGACTGATCGGTCGCGGTGAAAGGGTGTAATTCCCACTCACTTTAAATCTACCTACCTACCTACTAAATATTTTAATAAATTTCTTTTGTAGGTACTTACTTTTGTCATCCATACACCTGACTTGTCTGTGCCTCTCGCATTTCAAATCACAGTTCGGACTCCAATCGCCAACTTTCCACTTGGGACACGCTTGATCGTTGCATCGGATTTTATTCTGGGGTTTCCGGTGGCGATCGCACATAAAGGGATTCTCTTCTCCTAGCTCGTTGCGGCAGTAGAAGGTCTGGGTAGCGGTGCCTCCATCGCAAGTTTGGGAACACTATAATGGGGAAATAAATTGAAAATACGGTAGTTATTTACAAGTGGGATCAATCCTATTTTTGGCCATATCTAGGTGAAAAATTAACATTTTTTATTTTTTTTATTCTCCTTGTCCTTACGACGCATGTATGATAAAAAATATAGGAAACAAAAAAAAAGATTTCGATAGCTTTTTTACCTTTAAAAGTTTAAAAAAATATTGGTTTTCATGTTTTTAAATAAAATTTCTATTTTATCTTTTTTTAAATGTTTTTGATATATAATATATAAAAAAATAAACAATTAAAAAAAAAGATTAAAAAAGTTAGTTTTTCAACTAAAAAATCATCAAATTATTTTGGATAAAATTTCTATTTTATCTTTTACTGATGTTTTAGATTTTTTTTAATACATAAAAACCAACAATTTAAAAAACTAATCACAACTAACCAAAACTCATATTGACATCATTTTTTAAAAAATTCTTTGTTTTTAAACGTAGATTGCGAAAAAAAATAAGCCTGAAGACAATAAGAATAAATTTTATTTAAAATTATTTGCAAAAATAACGATTATTTGAACTTTTCAAGATGTACTAATTTTTGATATTTTTGCTATTATCACCATAAATTTGCCGTAAAAACAAAAAATAAAAAAATAAAAAAATGATGATCCATCAATTCATCTATTTTTTTATGGCCAAAAATAGGGTTGACCCCACTTGTAAAAAATTACCGAAATTACTTAAAATAAATGGCTTTTAATTAAAAAACCAAAACAGAAAATGTAGGAAAAAAATATTGCAGTTATTTCTTTGGTTTTTTTTTTAAATCAGTTTTGTTTGTATTAAAAGTTGTCAAAACAGCACATGTTTATATAATTTTACATTTCATTGACAAACTGCGACTCAAACTTTTATTTAAGGAGTTTTTTTTTAAATGTAGACCCAAAGTTTACCTAAATAATTCTGTTAAAAGCAACAAACAATTTACCTTTTTTCCTGCTTCGTTTTTAAAAACTACTCATTTTTGGTTACGTTTTATTAAAAATGATATCGTATTAATTTTTAGTAACATTAGAGTTAATTAAATCTTTATAAAAAAATTGCTGATTAAGGGCGATGGCCACAGTGACGGTTAAAAAATATGAGTAATGTTCTAGAATTTTTTTGTCGAGAATAATTAAGGAATTTGGGGATTGTTTTTTTTTAAATTTATTAAGTGCATATTCAATATCGTTTTATCAATTTTTTATTAAAAAATATTAAATAGTGACAGAGTTATAAACAATACCGTCAAGTAAAAAAATCCTCCTCCATAACGAGATTGATTACTCATAATCGAGTTAATTATAATCTGTATGAATGTATCGGTATGTTTTCTTTGTCAAAACGCCATAAAAAGTAAAAAGCTATCCGAATTTCCTAAGTCTTTAGACCAAAATTTCTTATGAATTTAGTTTAATTTTTTCTTTTAGTTTCATCTTAACAACGGTGGCCGACTTGCCACCAAATTCCAAGGTAGATTAATATTCTTAATTTTTGGGTTTTTTGGGGGACGGGTTTTTTCTTCTTGTGTGTGTGTGAATCCGCCACAAAACTATAGAACATATTTACTGTATGAATGTAGTTATCGTTGCAAGTAACTGATTTTGAAAATTTTAATTATTACTATTTTTTAAGGTTACTTGAATTAAAAAAAAATAGGCGAAAAAATAAAAAAAGTATTCAATTAATCGCCATTTTGTAAAAAAGCAAAATAAAAAAAATTGGCTAAGTGCAACGATAACTACATTCATACAGATTATAATAAACTTTGATATTTTTTTTCAGATAATCAGTTTTAAAGAAATTAATATTGTTGTGGAGCAGGATTTTTTTTACTTTACGGTATCGTTTAGACTATGTAACTATTTAATATTTTTTGATAAAAATTTGAAAAAGCTTTATTCAATGTGCACTTATTAAATTAAAAAAAAAACGCAATCCCCAAATTTCTTAATCATCCCCGTTAAAAAAATTCCCGAACATCACCCATTTTTTCGGCCATCGCAGTGGCTATCTCCCTTAAATAAAAAAAGTAACAATAAGTACGTAACATGCCAAAGGACTAAAGGTCAATATTCTGTCAAAGTTGAATTAAACAAAATTATAAAAACTATTTGGGTAATAATAGTATTATTAAAAATATTTTTCTTTTACTAATTATTATGTATTAAAATTAATAACAAATGCTAGACATTTAGACAAAATTAAGTTTTTGTGTTTTGGCCTTTAAGGTATTTATTTTATTAATACTTTTTCTATTTTCTAACTTAAGTCGCAAATTCCTATTGGAAAAACGTTAATAATATGTCGTATCTTTTTAGTCTTAATTTAAATAATTTTCTTAAGTTTACTTTTGTATTTTATGAAAAAATGCACACCATGCAATTTCACTTTTTTTTTTAAATCCGAGAAACAAATATGGCTATCGCTCAGTCAGTGTACTTTAATTAATAAAAATATTTATGTACAAGGTCTTTGATTACATTTACGTGGCATCGGGAGCCTTTATTTCTGAGGATAAAAAAAATGTTTTATATAAAAATTGTAGGTTTTTTCCATATAACCTTTTAAAATTATCAGTAAAAAAATATCGCATTAAAAAAATGGAAAAATATAGGCAACTTCAACTTTTTTAAATGGAACACCCTGTATATTATGGAATACAACAAAAGATCTTTTTTTTCTGATTTCAAATATATATACATTCATAATATTTAAGTAAACCGTTTTTGAGATAGTCTAGCTTAAATTATAAATAAAGTGAAAAAAAAAATCATATTAGTATCAAGAAGGCCATGGAAACAATAAAATTGTTATGATAGATTTGACGTCTCGATATTATAAAAAGTTAAAGTTTATCATTTTAACTACTTAAAATAATTTATATTGCTTTCTTGTCAATGGGCTATTCAGAGGAACAAAAAAATCGCTGTTGTGTGTCTTTTTAATTGCAACAATAATAATGTGTCGACAGTGCAAAGGAAATACCACTTATTATATCCTTAACAACGGGTACGTTCTATAGACACTAATAAAAACAGAGTAAAAAAGTTTAGTGATCGGAAAAGCTTAAAAATAAAGAAAATTACTGTAGCACGAAATATAAACGAAGGGCTATCTTCGTTTTTTTTCCAGAATAATTATTATCCTTTTTCTACTGGACTTCTAAAATATCAATCTTGGATGCGGCACCTGAACCTGAGTATGCATTGGAAATAGCTAGGCTATGCAGCAGGATCCAGAGTTTTTAAATAAAATTCTATTCACCGACGATTCTTTCTTCACTATAGCAGGAATGTTTAATCACAAAAATAAACATTATTGGTCCAGAGAAAACCCTCATCAAATTCAGCATTATAACAATTTTATTGTTTCCATGGCTTTCTTGATCCTATTAATAAACTTTTTTGCAATTTATTTAAACTAAAATATCTTAAAATGATAAACTTTAACTTTTTAAAATATCATAACAATTTAATTGTTTCCATGGCCTTCTTGACACTAATGTGTTTTTTAATTTATTTAAAATTTAGGCTTAAATATCTAAAAAATGGTTCACTTCGTGGACTTTCATCAGCTAAAACACAGCCCTGAGCTGTAAATCGAGACTAACTCGATTTTAAATATAATGTTACGATGTTATGACAATATTACTAAATGCAACTAACATAACGAGATACGCATTTTTTTCCAGAATTAAGCGACTTAAATACCGCAAAATAAGATTTTTAAATTTTAATTTTTAATTAAGTATATTGGTGACGAATTATTTTGCACTTACCGCACTCCATTCTCCGGGGATCCATTGGAATGTTCTGTATTTGTCATATCGATCATAAATACTGTTTTCGTTTATAATATTGTAGTTGTACCTCTGCTTATCGTATGGTAAATGAGGAGACATTCTCTGCAAATAAATATTTACAACGATAAGTAACAATTCTACTGTTAAATGTGTAAGAACTTATTAGATAGATATGATATAATACAGATATCCATTATAAGATCCTTGTATCATCAATTGATTACCCGCAGCACTGTGCCCTGCTTGAACTTCTTTATGGGTACCAACCAATTCTTGGAAAGAATTAAAGTAAACAAACAATGTGTTCCTTTAATATAATCAAAGGGAAGGGCGGGAGAGTTCTTGTAAACAGATAGCACAGGTTAACGATTATATAGGTACTACAGAGGATGGCTCAGTTTGCGACTCTGTCTGCCAAGATCAAACTCAAACCCAAAAGAGAATTTCTCTTCTCTAGTCCAAATTACATTAAAAGTACTTTCATAAACTCAAATTGTTAAACAAAATCACAAAGCCGCTCTCCGCTTCCCACTAAATTTTCCAACGTACGTTAAATGGAACTGAGCCAATCTTTTGTGTACAGGTTGTTACAGAATGTTGTGAAAAAAATTTAGGGGCAGATTATACATCTAAAAATATGAAAAAAAGTTTATATAAACGTGGATCCGGAAATGTTTCGTTTTTATGATACAGGGTTGTTAAAGGTTTTTGTCTTTTATACTTTTTTTCACATTTCTCAAAAGCTCGTGCAGATATTATGATGAGTTTTTGTACACGCAAATGTATAAATATAGGTCACATTTACATGTTCAAAATTATTTTCTAAGGCACTTACATCAGTGGCGTTCGTTGCGGTAAGTCCTTGTTTTTAGCGAAAAAAACTGTGAGCCACTGGTTTTTGCAAAAACTAGTATTGCTCCCTTAAAGCCACTTTAATTATACTTAAAAAGTACCTCCTGGACTTTTTCGTTCTGACTTACCGTTTTCGAAATAAAAATAAGAGTACACTTAGATGTTTCCCGAACTATTTATAATTTTATTATTTTATTTGTACTTATTGTTTAGGAACAATGTATTCGATTTTAACTTTTGATAAAATGCTGGAAATGGCTTTCCTCTGTTTTAATACATGCTGTAAATCGCATTCGGATAGATCTTCTGCCCCTTCGAAATATTGGAGAGGTCTCTGGCGAAAGCAGCTTATTATACGGATTAATAAATTAATTTTTATTTCGAAAACGGCGGATCAGGACGACAAAGTCTAGAAGGTACTTTTAAAGCAGAATTAAACTGGCTTTAAGAAAGCAATACTAATTTTTGTAAAAACTAGTGACGTACAGTCTTCTTCGCTAAAAATAAGAACTTACCCGCATGAGCGCCACTGATGTAAGTCCTTAAGAAAATAATTTTGAACATGTAAATGTGACCTATAATGATACATTTGCGTGTAGCAAAACTTATCTCAATATCTCCACGGGTTTTCGAGAAATGTGAAATAAACTTTAAAAGGCAAAAAACTTTAAACACCCCGTATCATAAAAAAAAAGCATTTCTGGACCCATGTTTATATAAACTTTTTTCATATTTCTACATGTAGAATCTGCCCCTTAATTTTTCCCACAACATTCTGCAGCACCCTGTATAATTGTGGCTTATAACTATCGTATCAATAAATGTTTATATTTAAATCGATGTTGCCTATATTAACACAAAAAAATATTTTTAAATGCTTTTATTACATTTTCAAGATACTTTCATGATTTTAATTTTTTGAGATCTGGCAATTTGTTTACGTTTTTTCAAAACAAAAACAAAAAGCTTACTCTACCAAACCCCTTGCTACAAACTGGCGTTGCGTTAATTCTAGTCCTTAAGTTCACCGATAGGTACTATATGGACGAAAATAAAAGCCGCAACATCGCCAACCATACGATCTGTATTTATACAGACAGTAGGCTAGCATTACTAGCCCTGAAAAGAACACGCGTTACTTCGGGACTTGTACTAAAATGTCATCAAGCCCTGACTAACGTCTCTCTAAATAATGTGGTCAATCTAGCCTAGATCAAGGGACATGACATATCTAAAGGTAATCATACCGCTGACTCGCTGGCCAGGACGGCTGCGGGACCGAGTTGGTCCCGTCCCCAATACTGGATTGACAACAACGGCGATTAAAGACATCATTAAAGACTACTCCCATCGACTGTTTAAAGGGAAATTGAATGTTACTACGAACTGCAACTTCGCAAAAATAATGCTGAGCTATCCTGACAAGTCAATAGCGAAAAAAACCTTATGATGTCCAGAAGGAACCTCTGAACACTAACGGGTGTTCTAATTGGCCACTGCGGGCTACGAGGACACCCATCTAAAATGGGTGTAACGGACACAGGATTATGTAGAGGCTGTGAAAAAGAAAATGAGACCAGGAACACATTCTTTGCGATTGTCCCGCCCTCACATTTAAACGGAACTCCATGCTGGACACGAACTGGCCATTACTGGCCGAAATTCGGGAGATTCACACAAAGACGTTGTCAACTATTTCAAATCAATAGGTTGGATGACGCAGTAAATCTCCCGCCTACAAGAGAAAGCACATATGACCTACTGAGGTCTAGGTGCAGTGGTATATTACCACCCTCTGAACATTTAGATCAGAGGTACTCTATGGCGCTAATTTTAATAGTAACCCTCCACGGTACTTACATCACATTCCTTATAACACTTTCTATTTTCTTCCCTAGGCTTGCTTATACCTCTGCAATATTCTTGGTCCAACACCTCTTCAGTATCAAACTTTTTACACTCGTATCTAAAAAAATTAACATAACATATAGGTGTATTTTTTAATACATATATGTTCGTATCATTAATTTATTAAATTTATTATAAAATTAATTTCCTAAAGTTTTATTACTTTACCTTCTCCTTTCCACTCCTTCTCCACAAGTGACAGAACAAGGATGGAAACTGTCACTAGGCGCCCATCGGCCGCAAGGGCGGTCGTTGCATTTTTTGGTACTGGGAGGTTTGGAGTGTTGATCGCATGCCATATTATCATAGATACGTCCATCTAATACGCAGAAGGAGGATATATTTTGATAGCCACCACCGCATGGTACGGAACACTAAAAGAACCAAAAAATATTTTTACTGATGAGCGAGACCGGTCTTGGTCTTGCAGTCTTGGTCTTGGTCTTGGTCTTGCAGCAAGACCAAGACCGAGACCAAGACCAAGACCGCCTTTCTGCTTGCAAGACCAAGACCAAGACCGGGGTATGCAAGACCAAGACCAAGACCGAGGAGTGCAAGACTACGCAAGACCAAGACCGACCTGCAAGACTCTTGCACTTCTGCAACTTTTTTTTAAATATTATAATATTTAATTTTTATATTCAATTTTCAAAGGTATTTTATACAGAAATAAAAAAAAATGTGGCGAGAACTGCCAAAAAAGGCAATTATTTCATAAGGTACAGGTTTCTTTAATAAAATAATAATTAAATGGATCATTTTGCTATTTTATACAGTCCTTTAACAACAATAATGAGTAAAATCATCCGAAAAACGCACAATATCTCCAACATCGTTTAGGACAGAGAAAAGCTAGGGGTACAAAAGTTATAGAAGCTGAAAACAACTTTCATATTTCTAATGTTTTTTTTTAATTATCTATCTAGTATTGCATCTAGTAATGCGACTTACAGGGTGGATAAAAAATTTTCAAAATCCAGAAAACATTATTTGCTTTTAAAACTAAGATTTAAATGTAAAAGAGATGAATTAACAAAAATATATTTTATCATGGCATATAGGAATAATTTTTATAGAAATGGATTGTAAATATCACTTCCGGTTTTAACGGAAGAGGCAAAACAATGCAAAAAGAATAATAATGACGTCATTTTTGTCAAAACCTTATTTATTATTCTTAATAACCATCTACGTTGACATTGTTTTTATATGACAGTTTAACAATTTTACAGCATAAAATATATGATTTTTTTAATGAATTTTTCGTCATAACTTTTTTATTTTAGGAGAAAAGCTAAAAATAAGGGAGTTTTCTTGAGTGGCAGTGGATTCCTCGGAAAATTCTAGAATAGAAAAAAATTTCCATTTTACGCTCTTTTTTTCTATAATTTTTGTTCAGTTTCAGTTTCTATAATTGTTGTTTCAGCATCATAAACGGTTTTAGGGATATCGAGCTTTGTTACACTATTGAGCCACCTTGTATATGCAGAATGTTTATAAAGTATTTGTACAAACTTTGTACGGCAAATGTTTGACTAACTTAAAGATAAAAAGTTTATATGAACTGAAAAGATTTCTGAATAACTTTTTTTAATCAGAATCCAATTTTTACATATTAGAATTATTTTCACCGAATTTCACATCTGGTTGAAATTAAAAGTTTTTTTTTCTGCTCAGTACATAGTTTTGTATTTCTTTAAATTTTTATATGCTTCTTCAAAGAAAATTTGAATAATTCTTATTACTATAATGTTTCTATGTGCCACTAAATGTATGAAAATAGGTTGTGTCTCAATTCAACTAAAAATGGAGCATAATCAAATAAACCCCTACATTTAAATATGATTTTTAAATAAATAATTTAAACGTACGTGTAAGGTTAAAATTGGCATATTTTATAATTTTAATGCAAAAAATATAGTCTCCATCTTTATTTATTTTTAGGTATTAAAAAAATATATTTTATTCAAGATTACTTAGTGACCAAGACCGGGTGGTGCAAACCAAGACCAAGACCTTCCTTTGGCTTGCAAGACCAAGACCAAGACTAGCCCGGTCTTGGTCTTGGTCTTGCTTTGCTCATCACTGAATATTTTTAAGTAAGCATGCATTGCATTTCTAGTAAATAATTCAGTTATTAAGGCCTCCTCGAAATATAAATAAATTATTATTATTTTCTTTTATGCTTTTAAATTGATAGTATCAACTTTTACTATATTTTATTATATCAAACAGGTGATATACCTGTCTATATAGGTGATAGGAATACTGAATGGTACAAAATGTAACATGTCAGAAATATCATATGAAGGGTGTACAGGGGAAAAACGGGTCAAGTCAATTGTTAGCGAAATTAAGATACTGACGTCATCCGATAGAAAATATTGTTAAATTTTGTTTTAGAAAAAAATCCCCAACAAGAACGCGATAAGTCAGGAGATATTAATTTTAAAAAATTATCCCGTACCGGGGAAGAACGTGATAAGTCCGTGCGTAGTCGAGGAAACGAAGAAATGCCCGAGGATTTTTTATGCAGGAAGAGGGATTTAAGGTTTTTTGCATTCGATTCGTATGAACGTCTACAAACTTTGTGAACAAATTTAATTAATGGAAAATGAAAAACTGGCCTTGTAAAATAAAAAAATGGTATTTTTGAAATGCATTTAAAACTTGCAATTACAAAAAAGTTATAACTTAGGTAAATAATGATGAAAATAGGCCCGAATTTGTTACTCGGGGGTTTTCGAGGTCGCTGAACACGAATATAAAAGTATCAAGGGCTTACGAAGTACCTGGTGCGCGCTAAGGATGGCGTAAAAGTCATCTTCTGAAGTTTCACGACAATTTCTCCTAATATTAGCCCAAATTTTGTTTTGACCATACATTTATCGAAATTGGGCTCCTTACAAAAAATATATTTATGTGTGCTAATCATAATCAGTAGAAATCTTTGGTGCTAATGAGTAATTTTAAAAAGTATAGGACCTTTATTTTTGGCTAGTATCTTCTTTACAACAGAAATAACAATTAAGAATAAGTTTGCATTAAAGAATTTGTCGATCGTCGATCTGGCAACCTTGGGCACCCCGCTCACATGGGATTACGCGAATGACGACTGCATGCCGGTCGACGCTGTCTTCACTTCGGCCGCCACGCCACGCCACGCCGGTATCAAGAGTGCTTATCCCTCCCTGCGAATTGAATCAGACTAACTTTTTCCGTTTTACATTTTTTTTTTGGATTCAGATTTAATATAATTTTATTTTTATTACGGTTCTTATTTCCCTAATTTTTTTTTAATGATCTCGAAGGTTTAATTTTTTTTCTGTTTTCCTTCCTATAGGAAGTTTGTTTTTTTATTGGTCGGATAGCAAGTGTGACCAGTGGGTCTGATTTCTTATTAAAGAGTGGCTCCGTGCTGTTGTTTATTTTGTACTTCTAAAGGAAGTTGATAATTGCTTTGAATAAGCGAGTAAAAATCTAGAATTACTGGTTAGGCTGTCCCCCATAAATATTTTAATTCCGGTTCAAATTTTTACGGTTCTTTGATAAAAGGTTGTTAATTATATTTTGTTATTTATTTTGGCAATCGTAAACTTTCGAAATTTAATTTAAATGTTACCCTTTGAAAAAGAGGTTTGTAATTTTGGTTTGTTTTAATGGAAAATAAAAATTTGAGACTTTTTGTAATAAGATAAGTAAACTGATATAAATAAAATTGTTGTCACAAAATAAAGAAAAGTCTTTAACTGGTCTGGGCCGACCAAGTGACCACTTACTTAGGCACCGTGGCTGCTTCGCGCAGCCGTCTCGGTCGACCAAGTGGGTAAGTCCCGATTTCCCCGCTTTGTCGCACTGACACGAGGTAGAACCCTGGAACAGCCGGTATCTCAGGGTTCCATCTCGTAATCCCCATGCGACAGGGACGGAAATAAGCAATATTTCACTGACAAGCGCGCAAAGAAAATGAAACCCTGGTTTTTCCACAAATTTATTTTTAATAAATTCACATGAACCCTCCTGTCCGCCTGCAATATTACCATAAAAGACCCAATAAAATCCAAATACATAGTATTCAGACTATTGAAGCGCTGGTAAGGCCTGAGGCAAGTGTGGAAGGTGTCGGGCACTCTGCGGCAAGCCCGTGTTTTCCCGCCGCGCCTCAATATTACACTGATTTCGAGCTGTCGCTTCATTTGCACTTTTTACGGCGGTTACCATAAAAACGGCGCTTTACGTCCTTTCGTAAAGCAGGAGGATCTCTTACGAACCTGATTTACCTATTACGAAAAGTTCTTTTTGTAAAACTTACCGGCGATGTGTCTGCGACTATCCAAACAGGACATTTTCCAATATTACAAATTTGCTCTACGACTTTTTCCGTCTTGCCACAGTGAAAATCATCGATTGGAATGTTATTCTCATCCACGCAGTTGGCCGTTCGTCTCTGAGTCCCTCCACCGCAAGTTTAGAACACTAAAAATAAATAATAAAGCTTGCTGTTTAGTTTCGCCATATATATGTATATATACATCTCTTCTTCATCTTGAAAAGTCCGTGCAAAGTCCGAGAGATGATGTCACCGGCGCGTATCGAGGTCATGTTTAGTTAGTAGCATCTGTTGAATGAACGCACACCAAATGTCAGGCATATTGGTCTATTTCCTTGTATTTGGCATTCGTGTGAATCAAGGAAGTCAAGTGATTTTCAAGAAATGGACGAAAAAGAATTTCGTGTGGTAAAAATTACTTTATGAAAGGTAAAACGCCTCAGGAGACTAAAAAGAAGATTGATAAACATTATGGTGACTCTGCACCTTCGATTAGAACAGTTTACAAGTGGTTTCAAAATTTTCGGACTGGCCATATGAGCACAAGTGACGCTGAACGTTCTGGACGGCCTATGGAGGTCACGACTCTAGAAATCATTGATCAAATCCATGATATGGTGATGGATGACAGAAGAGTTAAGGTACGTGAGATTGCTAGTGCTGTGGGCATCTCGACTGAACGGGTACATAATATTTTATATGAACATGAGAAAGCTATCCGCAAGATGGGTGCCACGATTGCTCACGCTTGACCAACAACGGAATCGTGTGAAGTGTTGCAAGGATGGTTTGCAGCTGTTCCAGAAGAATCTGGAGGACTTTATGCGTCGTTTCGTCACTGTGGATGAAACATGGATTCATAACTATACTCCTGAGACCAAACAACAATCTAAGCAGTGGGTTACCAAGGGCGAATCTGCAACAAAAAAGGCGAAGACCGTTCCTTCGGCCGGAAAGGTTATGGCGACTGTCTTTTGGGATTCGCAGGGTATAATCCTCATCGACTATCTGGAAAAGGGTAAAACTATTACAGGTGCATATTATTCATCATTATTGGACCATTTAAAAACCGAGCTGCAAAAAAAAAACGCCCACGATTGGCCCACAAGAAAGTCCTTTTCCATCACGACAACGCACCAGCACACACCTCAACAGTTGTAGTCGCAAAATTAATGGAAATAGGATTCCAACTCTTCCACATCCCCCCTATTCTCCAGATTTGGCTCCCTCGGACTACTATTTGTTCCCCAATTTGAAGAAATGGCTGGCGGGTCAAAGATTCTATTCAAACGAGGAAGAATTTTGCAGACTTGGACAAATCCTATTATTTGGAAGGGATCAACAAACTGGAACATCATTGGACGAAGTGTATAAGCCTAAAAGGAGTCTATGTAGAAAAATAAAAAAAGGTTTACCCCAAACAAGTAAGTTGTTTTTATTTTTGCACGGACTTTTCAAACCTACCTCGTATATAATATATAAGATATAAGCTTTAATAATTCAATGACGCATGGCTTAATGTGATCAGATTTTAGTAAAAAGCAGTAATTTACTAAGAAATTACATTTAAATTTAAGAAAAATAAAATAGCAAGAGTTTAATAATCAGAAAAATTATCAACATCGCTAATAAAAAGCAATAAGTCAAATATCTACTTCAAAACGTATCCACGTTCGGTATAAGTGATTTAGTATACGCATTTTATACATGTTATACCTATATATGACTACATTAAAATACACAACTCTCCCGTCCGCCCTGCCACAGGCTTTTCCCCTCCCGCCCTTAAAATGTGTCCCGTTTTACACACTTGCTCAATTTCCAGAAAAAACCACACTAGCTAGGACAAATTGGTCTAGGACTGAATTTTTAATTACTAAATGACCTACAAATAAGCTCTATATAAATAAACATTTATTTTGATATGAGTTATAGATTCCAAGGTATGCTGCGTCAAAGTTGATTGAATGGTTCTCTGATCCATAGAGTGATTTGGCCAAAAGAAGGCACATACTCTGATATTTACGCTGCTTATGTAAGGTACACTCAAAAATGTTACGAAGAAAAAGTAATCGTTTTATTCGACGGCTACAGCGAAAACTGTACAAGTACAAAAAGCTTAGAAAGATTGAGACGAATGCTAAACCAAAAGTGTCCAGAAATCGAATTTAATGAGCACAGTCGTTTAACGGAAACAAAAGCAAGCTTCTTGAGCAACATGAAAAATAAAGAGATATTTATTTTGCAGCTTAGCAACCGACTGAACCTCGAGAAGATAAGAACATTAACAGCTAATGGCGATGCGGATATACTCATTGTTCACACTGCAATTAAAGAAGCCGAAAGAAATGACACTTTCGTAGTGGTTGGACAAGATATAGATCTGTTGGTACTTTTACTAGGTCTTACTTCACTAAACAAGAATATAGTCTTGTTAAAAAAGGTGAAGGAACTGTCAAGAAAAGAATCTACAGCACTCGATGCCTAATTGATGGAGATGTAGTCAAAAATTGCAGGGAATCGATCTTCTTTCTGCATGCAATAAGTGGTTGCGATACTACATCAGCATTTTACGGCAAAGGAAAGGTTTAGTTTATTCTGCTCAGTAAACGACTTACAAGGTACGATAAATATTTTCAATAACCCAGATGCAACATACAAGCAAGTAGGAGAACTAGGAGAACGATTTATTCTTGCTTTGTATGGTGCTAAGCAAAGCGAAAAAAGTTTAAACCCCTCTTGGTACATCCACTTTAACAAATATATTGGTCTGAGGACGAATACAGTGATATTATCAAAGTCACCACCTTCTTTAGCCGCTGCTCGTCAGCATTCAATGCGTACTTTTCATCAAGTTCAATTATGGAGAGGAAACGCATTGAACCCAGAAAACTGGTCCTGGAAAAAGAATAATAACTTTTTATCCCCCGTATATACCACAAAGTCATCAGCTCCACAGTCGATACTTAAAATAATAGCATGAATGCTGCAAAAAAGGATGCGAAAAAAGATGTGTAAAAGTTGGATTGCGTTGCTCCACCATGTGCATACACTGTCAAGGCCTTCCTTGCTTCAACAAAACTCCAGAAGATAATAATGACGATACTAGTTTGTTTTAAATTATAATAAATACAATATAAACTCCTTTTTCGCAAAAAATAAGAAATATTATTGGTTTTATTTTTGCTAAGTGCAGATTTTTAGTCAACTTTGACGCAGCATACTTTGGAAACTATAACTCGTATCAAAATAAATGTTGGAGCTAATTTGTAGGTAATTTAGTAACTAATAATTCAGTTCTAGACTAATTTGTCCTAGCTAGTGAAGTTTTTATGAAAATTGAGAAAATCTGTAAAACGGGACACATTTCAAGGGCGGGAGGGAAACCGTTTGCAGGGGGGGCGGGAGAGTCGTGTATTTTAATGTACGCATATATAGTTACAATACAGTAGCAGTTTAAAAAAATATATAAATTTTGCCGCAATAAATTCTAAAATGTATAATTATATTAAGTATAAATACAGCAACCAGCAGTATTCTATTAAAATAATACCCGGAAAGAACTAAAACCCCAAAAATACGAATGCTCAAAAATTGTATTCTTGAATACATGAAACATTCTTACAAGCGGTTAAAAAGACAATTCAAAAATATAATTTCGTAAGTTGTTATGATGTGAATATGTAAAAGAAGGTTTTACTAATAATGCTCTTACTTCTGACCAGTTGGAATAATCCCATCTTGTAGTGTTACAGAAGGTATAACACGGTTCCAATTTTGGTGGCTTGGCAAGCACATTACAATGTTTATTGTTTACCACTTCACTAAATTGTTTCTTCTTGGACACTTTCATACAGTCGTAGTTAACCTCGCGATATCTGAAAAATTAAAAGTTACAATATTACGAATGCTAGTAACAGATGATGTATGCCCAAGATTATCACGCATTTAATGCACTAATTATTATATAAAATATTGGTTTTCAATAATCTATTTTTGTTTCTATCATGGGAAATATGAAAAAAAAAAGATATAAAAATATTTCAATGTACAATTATGATTTTACTTATTATTATTTACTTATTAAAATTTACTCGGGGTAGATATCTACCCTGAATTGTAGTTCTAGGGATAATTATAAATAGGTAAAAGAGACAAAAAATTTAACATTTATTTATAGTGACTTTGGTGACCATGAACAAATATTATCAACATTATGCTTATATTATCACAATAATCATATTTGACAAAAACTTACCCTTTTCCACAATGCGGTGAACAGGCACTCTTGAAATCAACATGCCACGTTAAGCTACAATGGGTGTTACACTGCCTATATTCTGTAACACTGTCTATATCGCTACTGTCACAATAACTCGTGTGGACTTCACTTCCATTGATTAGTTCCACGCAAGTAGGCTTCCTATATTGTCTTCCTTCACATATGGAACTGCACTTGGACCACTGCTTCTGGTAGAGTCTCCAGCCGTATCTGGAAAAAGAGGACACACTGTGCACGTGTGTGTGGGTAAAGTTAGTCGTTAGGTTGATCATGCTGTTAAAAGTGTGCAGGGCATACAAGACAAAGCAGTGTGATTAAATTGGTTGTTAAACCCAGCTTTTAACTGCTTTTAAGTTAATCTAACACATGTTTTTTAAGCAACTTTTATTAATTTAGTTATGGGGAACGTCCCTGAAAGCGACTATCAACGTCCTCATCAAGACATCTTAAACCCTACGAGGAGTCATGACTTTGTTTTGTTTACATTTTTTAAATTTTTATACATATTGGGCCCACAGATATCAAAAAAAGTAGAATACTAACAAGTAATTAAAAATGGTTTACTGAGATACCAGCCACAAAGGGATTTTTTCTTTTTACGATTTTGGCAAACCTGAAAACTCCAGGTTGGCAAGATTGCACATACACACAAAATATCATGCAAGACAGTCAAAAATAATCTATTTTTGCAAAAAAACTAAATAACAGTTAACAAATTAAATTAACTTTAAAGTATTGACACTATAAGTCCGAGTCATTGCTATTTATTTCCAAAAATTCGTCTGCGGCTGACATCGCATGTGCACCACTTTTATTACAAAGGCTCTTATGGGAGATAATATTATGGATCTTTTAAAAGACCTACAGTTCAGATATAATGGCGATAAAGTCAGGAATACTTGTAAACCTGAAATTTGTGGCGCCCGTTAGGGATATGACTTAATTTAAACCTACGCCCAGTTCTTAGGAATCTAGGACATTTTTATTTAACCACCCTATCATCATCCTTGGCTTGTCTACGTTTTTTAGCTTTGGAGTTCAGCGAAAACTGAGCAACAAAAACAGCTAATAATTTTAATGACCCTATGATCAGAGGAACATATTTTCATATAGTGTTGAGTAAGGAACTGCAAAATGTAGTAAATAGATAGACTGCTACGTCCGTTCCGCAAAAGCTACTTCTTTTTTCAAATATTTAGGTCAACAGACAAAACTACAAGCACAGAAAAATCCTTACTTAGTCGTAGAAAATCAAACTCGGTATAAAAAGAAAAAAATGCATGCATTTTGAAAATGAGGTAAATGGACTATTTTTCTTTGATAAAAGCATCAATAGAAATGAACGATAAATAAATAAACAGGGGACAAGAATGTGGCTACCTAGAGTCTTGATTTAAGCCGCTAAATTTGTCTTTTAACGTCAAAAATTTAGTTTGTTAATCCAAAGTTGAGCTTAATTCTTAACATTTAAAGACCACATTGGAAAAAGTCGAAATGTTACAAAATATTAATTACGAGAAATATCGATGTTAATTTTTTTTAATTAAACTATTGGCATTGCATATTTAAAAACATTGTATTTCAAAGTACATTTTTATAAAAACAATTCACAAAAAAAACTGAAGAACAGCAATTCTTCATTGCAAAAATGAGAAATGTCAAAAAAACTTAATTTCCAAAATAAAAAGGGAACATGTCCAAATTTACGAGATCAGCTATCATAGTTCTAGTATTAAGTTTGTTTTGTTCCATGTTGGTTTTAGACCTAAAAGTAGTATCTTTGAATAATTGTACTACATTACCAAAAGAAGCTCTTTCCTTCGCAATTTTATTGTTGTTTTTTTTTTCATTTCTCTCAAAGGCATAAGGTACCTTATCATAATAGTTCTGGGCGTCCTGAAAGCAAAAGACTTTCAGAACTTGCAGATCTTTAAATTAAGTAAAATCAAAACCGATAATTTACATTGACATTCCTTATTCTTATGATAACGCCGATGGACATTTCTTGTTTTTCTCCTGTGTCTTATATTTTAGACGTGGCTACTAACGGACAGTGTCGTGTTTTTCTACAAGAGAAATCTTTATAATAAAATATAGATGTTCCTCTACTAGAAGGCGAAGCTAACTCAATTTTTCATTTCGACTACCAAAAGGCTTTCGACAATGTGAAACACGACCTTTTAATACCCAACCTACGAGAAGTTGGCATCGATGAAAAAGATATTAAAATAATACACAAACCATACTGGAACTAAACAGGAAAACTACGAATTCATGATTCACATAACATAACCATTGCTAAGGGAGTTCAACAGGGATGCGTATTATCATCGCTTCTATTCAACATAATACACGAAAAAGATATTTCAACTAGCACTAGAGGATAATCCAAGGAAAATTAAGGTAAATGGTATTCCTATCAAGAATTTAAGATTCGCTGACAATACGGCAATTTTAGCAGATAATATTGAATATCTACAAGCCATCGTAAATGCCATAAACGCAAAAGGAAAGAAATTTGGCCTTAATATCAATATAAACAAAACCAAACTGATGATAGCGAGCAGACAACCCCACGACAACACAGAACTCCATATCACATATGGCCTATACTGTTATACGGAGTAGAAACCTGGTCACTAAAGGTTCAATCCTTTCAAAGGATAGAGGCCTTCGAAATGTGGATCCTGAGAAGACTACTTAAGATTGCCTGGATTGACCATGTATCAAATGAGCAAGTCTTACAGAGAGCAAACACCGACCGACAACTGCTAGACATCATAAAACAACGAAAAACATCCTACCTAGGACATATTCTCCGAGGTCCTAAGTACAATTTACTAAAAACTATACTAATGGGAAAAATCGAGGGAAAAAGAGGACCAGAACGAAAACAACACTCTTGGCTACGCCATATCCGGAACTGGTGTAACATCGCTGATCCCGCCACGATAGTCAGAAGTGCCGAGGAAGGAATACTTTATATTGCCCAGTGAACACAACGCCAACGCGCTAAGAAGCGTACGGCACCAGAAGAAGGTCTTCATTTGATATACAACCGAAATGCGAATTGATGGAATAACATTATTAACATCCTATAAAATGGTTTGTTGTACAACAGTTTTTTTTACGAGTATCGGGTAGATATTATGAAATAAAAGTCTATCTGTCGTAGAATCGATCCGTATAATATTCTTTCCTTCAAAAAGGTTTCCTTTCCTTTTAAATAAAATTAGTTAAAAAAGTTATGGGAACTTTCTAACATGCAGTTCTTATTCCATATAATTGAAAAAAAACGTTTCTTTATTACACTTCTGTATAATTGAATGCTTTTATGGTACGTTAGGATATTATTTCAGTTATAAAATGGTGGTTTGCTGTCACCTTAATAAATATAACACAGGTCCCCAAAAAATGTGGTGTGTGCTGGGTATCGGACTAAGATTTTCTGGTGTATTTTTTACCGCTGAACAAGAATCTAAAGTTAAAATTGCGGGTTAAACAGCAAAAAATCCCAAAAGACCGACACGGTACATTTACTAGCAGAAAACCACGGAATGTTTGGACTACGACTATCTAAAGAGATACAAAAAGTTTCATAGAACAAAAAAGAGAGCTTTTAAAAGTGTCTATAAAAATAAACGAAAATATAATTTTGACAAAAAAATTTGGTCCAAAATAGTTTTTTTTAATGAGATTTTTGGGTTTTTTAATAACAAATCATTTATTTCATTTATTTTAATCTCAAATCACTTAAAATTTGCAGAAAAAATCCAAAAATAAAAAAACATTTAGAGGTATACCTTAAAAAATCCTGAAAATTAGGTTTTTTGATTATAACTCGGAAAATATTACATTTAAACAAAAAGGTTATATAACTTAAATTAAAGGGCTTGTAAAAATACATACTTTATGTCATATAGAGTTTCGTGTATTTTTTATAGTTTTTAAGATATTGACGTTTTAAATTAAAAAAAAATTGTAGCAGCAGTGGATGTATAGATTAGTAACCATATTGGACATTGACATACACATAAGCATATATATTAAATTAGTTGAGTTATCTCCCTATATTTAAAAAAATCTCAAGGTGCTCTTTGATCCTTTAGTTTTTTTAAAACATAACAAATCAATTATTGCAAATTAATAAACACAATACATAAAATAATACAAACAACATACATACTAACTGTAATACTTGTTAATGTATTTTTTGTATTTTTATTACATATAATACAATAAAATAAATTAATGCTATTAGGTCTCATTAAAATAATCAAAATTCTTTATTAAAAAAAAATATTATCCTTCTGTTTTTTGTTAAATGATTTTTTTTTAATTTAGAAAAATCGTTATTACTAAGATAGCTCTTTTGTGTATAAAAACATTTAACTATTTGTGTATAAAAACATTTAACTATTTGTGTATAAAAACCTGAACTAAAGCTTTAACTGCTATACTAAATAAAAATTAAAAACCGTTTTGGGATAGAAACTATGGTATGGTCATATGGCTAACCAGTGTGAGGAAAAAACATATACCTACTTCATTTAAATACCACGTTACGACTATATCAACACATAATTTTTATGGACAAGGTGATTCAAAACTTATTTCTATAAATCTACAGGTATATTGGCCATTAAGTCGACAATAACAAAAAAAAATTTTCAACTTGATTTAATAATAAACATGTTATTTACAAAGGCGACTAGTAGGTACTCTGATAATAGGGACAATAGTATCCCTAAACTCAACCTTGATCTGAACTGTTCATGTGTGGTCCTACTATTTGACCCTGAGGTCCGAGATACAGATAAAGGAGCTAGATATTCTTTTTGATTCTTGATTTTGTTATTTGGTACAACTAGCGACGGCATTCGTCAGCTCTCCCCTTTCCAGGCAGGGCTTTCCGGATCTTTGTACATGGAAAAACTGGATGTCGGACTTGAAGCCCCCAGAAATTCCAATAACTTTTACAAATTATAAACTTTTGCAATGTCAATGGTCATAAAGGGCACAAACAATGGCGATCCGACCAAGGACTGCTACTGGTCTTACGTATAACCGCTTTCTGTCAGTAACTGTCACTTCCTGCTGAGCGCGTAACCATCTTCCGCCATGGGAAAAATCCCTCGTGCATTGGCACCACAAAAAATAACAGGTATCGGAATCTTTTTTCACAGCGCTTAGCCCAAGGACTCCATCGAACACTCGATACGGCTCCTTCAACCGTCTTCCCGGAAAAAAACTAGGTAGTTTTTCTTATCGCGCGAACTTCAGGTCAAACAGGAACTGAAGGAGCGAGATATGCAAAGACCCTAATGTCAAGTAGTGATGCCACGCATGCGCAGTCGTCAAGGTTAAGGTCAAGGTCGAGTGAGGTGGACGCTAGTGTCCTTAATATTAGACTACTACGATTTCATTAAATCTGCGCGATATCCCGTCAAATTTAAAAGAGAAGGTTAAACGACACCACGTCAAATTGTCAATGCGCTTTTGGTAATTGACTGGTACTTTAGTAGTGAGTAAATGTTTTGAATTTTTGTAATATTTTTTGTTTTGGGATTATTTGTCTCAGAAACGTCTTTTATTTAATATCCATTATTGTTTTATGACTTTAAGCAAATATAAAAAAAAACCTTATGCACCAAAATTGGATTCGTCGAAGGTTCAATACACGTTTCCTGCGTATTGCCATTTGTCAAATTACAGGGCTCAGTGTAGAGTGGCGTGCAAAAACAATATTTTTATTACGATAATGACATTTTTTTTTTTTTTTAGATGATATCGTACTTACTAGGAACACATTTAGTATATGTTCGGAATCACCCTATATGTAAAGTTAATGGCTAATAGCAAATTACTTGAGTGTTTTTTTACGTACCAATGAAAAGTTAAATAATTAGTAGAAACCAATACATTCTCATATTTTTAACGGGAAAGCTGAAAAATGTTGTCTGTGGACATTTTTTATAAATAGGAATATCGATAGTTCACTAAATTTAGACTCCTTAATTCCCAATAGTCAGGATAAACTCTTACGGTGATAGGTACTCCTTGGATATTTTAAAACCGGTGCAGACAATTTGTGTATAATTATGTAGTAAATTTTATACACTTCTGCTTTTTTAACCATAGTTCATATATTTATATGAGAATATATGGGTGCGGTAACATTATCTATCTACCATGTACAGGGTACTACATCATACAACAATATTGGAAGAGTAGCACATTGTAGGTAGAAAACGAAAGTTTAAAGAATATACAATATATGACTTGTGTCATTCGTGGCGGCTCTCAAAACGCACCTCTCTTATCTCCGCCTGTCCAATATATTCGTACCAGTCTATGGTGGAAAGTCGATTGATACGCAGTGCGCCAGAAACAGTTTTGCTGTAACCGTGGGCTTTGGTATACAGTGTCCCTAAAAAGTTGTTGATTATGTCTGGTAATATTATTTGTTTAGTGTATAATTGTGAAAGTAGAATAAAAGGCGATTAATCGTTTTTTAAATGCCCAAAGAATCATATTAATATAAATCATATAGATTAAACTATTTTAATGATATTTGTATTGAAAATATATTAAACATTCGAATGCCAAGCTTGGTAAAGTGCTTTGGTATTCACTAAGTTCCACAAATTTTCTAATTATACGCTAGACAAAATGAGGATTTTTTCAAACCCTTTTAGGAGTCGCATTTATTCATATGCGATTCCATCTGTAGGTTTACCCAGTGAGCCTGCTAGAGAGGGTAAATTTTAACATTTGTTTTATTGAAAACTTGAGTAAAATCACTCATGTGAACCTTCTAATGTATAATTAGACCATCTTTAGAGTATTGTTCTTATGTCTAGGGAATGGTGTCTCCCATAACTCTTAGCATTCTTGATTTTACTCAGGGAAAAGCTGTTCATCCTATTAATAATTCCATGCTTACAGGAAAGACTTCTTCTCTCGCCCGCCGGCGAGCTGTATGGAATCTGTCGCTTTTTATAGATATTTTTACTTCTTTTGCTTCAAGAAGTTGGCCAGTATAGTTCCGACCCTGACAGCTCCCAATAGAGCGATACGTAGTGTCGTTCTTATGCATTCTTTTACAGTCTAGCTTAAGAGGCCCAGAACTTCCCATTTTGTTGTATTGCTAAAATAGACCAGGTTGGTTCCGTCATCCCTAGAGTGTCCAGACTGTGAAACCTACTAGCACTAGAAATTTTGCCTTCTCTTCCACATCTCTAAGTATTTAGGTCTCATGTCAATAGACTTCATCTTTCCACACTTAACTTACTTATCTAAAGATAAAAAACAGCTGCAATATCTCATTTTGCACTCCTAATACACAAATAAAAATGGTTGTGCATATCTATATATTTGTCTAGTGACCCATTAATTATCCGTGAATGTCTGGTCGACCTTTTTAGATGTTTACAATAAATTTCTATTTTGCTTTTCATTGTACAAAAAATAGATAGACAGATAAATATTTATTTGTTCATTTGTAATAATAAAATAACCCCAGAACTATGAACCCATTTTTTTACCTGTAAACTACAAACCGGGGTAAACATGTACCTCACGGGATTTTTGCTCTTAAAATCGTTCTGAAAGCTGTAATCTGAGTTAGAAGTACTCGAATTTTTTCGTTTTGTTATGCGCAAGAGAATGGTGAAGAGCAAATTCAATGTTATCAAGATTTAGTTGGTTAAAAATTAATTTGAATAGCTATAAGTGCTTAAAAACAGCCAAACCGTCATTTAACAGACAAAAATTTATAACTATTTTTTTAAACAACCGATTTTCAAATTTCCAACGGGAATTCAAAGGGGACACATATAGCTTTTAGAAAAAATATACCATCGTAATGTTTTGCTAAAAAAGTCTGTTTATTTGGGACTTTGAAAATTCGAACAAATTGAAAATCCAATCAATGAAAAAAATCAAATAAATATCCATAAAATATTGGTTTTCAAGAATCTATTTTTGTTTTTCTCATGGAAAATATGAAAAAAAAGGTGAATTTAACAGATATAAAAATATTCAAAATAACAGTTACGATTTTACTTATATTATTTACTTATTAAAATTTACCCGGGGTAGATATCTACCCCGATTTGAAGTTATAGGTATAATTATTAATAGGTAGTAGAGACAACAAAATTTAACATTTATTTACGGTGACTTTGGTAACCATAAACAAATATTATCAACATTATGCTTATATTATCAATTATCGTAATAATCATTCAAATAAAGAAAAATCTATTCCGCGTTCCCCGACAATCCCGATCAGAAGAAACGCTTGAATAAATTGGTATCGTTTGCACAAATATCCATTGAAACTTTTTTGTCGGCGGAGACGCCGCTCGGTGTCTTTGAAGCAAAAACATCAAAGGTTTATATGCAAGTGACCAAACTCATATATTGTATATTCTTTAAACTATGACGAAAAATATTAACGTGGATAAAATACATTTAAAGCGTTTACGTTTTTGCAAATACCTTTTTTGGGGGCCGGGGTAACCAAACATTTCGTATCTCGAAAACCTAATACTGAAGGGGAAACAAATTTACTTAAATGTAATAAGCACATACACAACAAGCTTCAATTTAAGGCACTTAAGCAGCAACTCCAATTATATGTAAAATTTTAAAAATAGGCAATTTTTTTAAAATACAAGGGGTGGATAAACAAGATTCTAGTTTTTAAAAGCGTAGTGTATTTTTTTAAACCTTATTTAATGGGAATTACTAAATAAATATATGATTTTTGTCAGCAATTACTTTTCGAAAGATTCCAAGAATTCTATACTTCGAACTTTAGCGCAAGAGATTGGTATATGGTACATAAGCCTTAAAAAATAACCGAAGCCATAACATAGTGGTGCAATATTTCATGCAGTTATCACCTATTTTGTGCACTTAGTCTATAATAGTAAAATAAATGGAGATGGGTTAAAATTTTCATAGAAAACCTTATACATTTAGCCGTTTTATTTAGTGATTTTTATAGTATCTTCAAGTTTGATGCCTCAAGGCGCGAACAGCGTGAAACGTAAAACTATAACTAAAAACGTTTTCAATTCGTAAAGTAAGTGTGCATAGAGTATATTTTTATTCCTTATCTGCTATGTTAAAGAAAATAGTATGTTACATAACAGACATATTAGGTCTGTTTGTTATTTAGAAATATTTTACACTATTTTACACTTTTTCTACACACCTAGTCCTAAAATATACCTTCCAAAAGAGCGCTTACATAAAAAAGTGTGACTGTGCCAGCTGTGCTCCGAGTTGTGTAATTGTTTTTTATGCAACTCAGAATAAAAACTAGATAATAATGCTTTACTAATAACATACTAAAATTTTCTATTGATAAAATTAAATAATTAAATTAATTACAATTTTTCAACAAGAAAATAATATTTAAAAAATAACGTAATCTTTCTAAAAGTAATGTATGGTACCTAATTTTTTTTCCACTTGAAAAAATATACAGAGTAAGACAATTTTGGCATGTTTAAAGTACGAGACAACTATTGTTCTTGAACTAACTGTTACTATATATTATTATTTTAGGAATAGGCATAAACAATTTTCGGAACATACTTACATATATATACAGAGTTGTCAAAGTACTTTTAAGTAGTACTTCAAGTACAAATACCAAGTATTCATTAAAAAAGTACCCTTTCATTTTCAAGTAAATTGAAAAAGTACTTGAAGTACCATCCAAGATTTTACATGAAGTAAATCCAAGTACTTGAAGTAAACCAAAGTACTTAAGTAGAACAAAATACTTGAAGTAAACCAAAGTACTTGAAGTACATAAAACTACTTGAAGTAATTAAAGTACTTCAAGTAAAATAATTATACTTGAGTAGTATTTTTTGTAAGGAAGTTAGAGGGTTTTCCAACAACCCCTAAAAGCTTTGCGACTGAGCGCTACGTCATTGGGAAAACAGGCCAGTCGTTAAAAACCTTTTAGTTACGGAAACAAGTAGGGTTGCTAAGTGTCCCTTTGTCGGGAACTTATGATCCAATGTCCGAAATAATGTAAAATTTCGTATGTAAAAATTTTTGGCAACAGGCCTATAATGCCGTACTCGGGTGAGCGCTTGGGCCTTAAACTATTATAGGAAATATTGTTTTTTTCTAAAATGGGTTTTTTCCCTATGTGCCAACGGGTGCCAAAGGGGGTTGGGGTTAGGCACCCGTTGGCATCCGATACATCTGTCAAAAGCGAGTGTTTTCATATGGCTGCCTACAGCAGGTTGGCACCAAAACCTATTCTTGGGAAATATTTTAATTTTCCATCAAAACAAAATCAAGTCAGAACAACCTAACTTTAATTTTGATGTTGCTTCCATTTTATTAGTGGAAATTTTGTTTAAGTTGCCTATTAAAATACAGAGGTTTTCGATCAAATGAAGGTAAAATGAACGCATTCACAATACAATTAGAACCACTCCATCAAACGTCAAATCGCACCAATAGAATATTTTTTGAACGTCACGTTTTTACATTTTGGGGAGTGGTTTGGAAACTGTTTCATCCGAATGCTTTCGATAAAAAATTGTCATGAAAAATGGCTGTTAGTAGTCATTATTAAATATAACAAACTGGGTATCAAAATAAAGGGATTGATTTCGAAAAAGAAAAAAAAAAGTCTAATTTGTAATGTTACACTTGTCTTGCTGTTGGATCCAATTCAAATGGACGCTGTAATGCAATCCAATAGAAAGAGCAGCGATTGCGCATATTTCGTTTTAACTTGTTTGTACGATTATCTAAGGCGTGTAAATTGGGTATTGGTTGATTTTTATTTAATACTTTTTATTTACTTGAAGTATTGTTTTTACTTTAAGTACTTTTTATTTACTTGAAGTATGTCTTTACTCAAAGTACTTTTTATTGAAGTTTTCAAGTACTTAAATAAATATTTTAAGTAAAACTTCACTTGAAGTACTTCAAGTTTTGACTTTTTCCTGTATATATATATATATATATATATATATATATATATATATATATATATATATATATATATATATATATATATATAAAATTAAAAAAAAAAAAAGAAAAAAACATATCTATCAGTAAGCGCCAATAATTTTCCTTTTACTGCCCTTTATCCCCCTTTTGAGGTTCAATTTTAAGTGGTCAAAATTAAAAAATTTGGTGAGATTTTTCCCAAAATTTTACCCCCTTTCCCATCCCCCCCCCTTTTTATCTACCAGTTTAGCCCCTTGGGATTTCAACTAATTGGGTTCCTTTTTCCGGGGAAAAATTTTTGAGGATATGTTCGATGACGATTTTTTTCCCTTTTCACCTCTAATTGCTACCCCTGTATCCAATAGATTTTGCCGGGGACCCTAATAAACAATACTAAATGAACATGGGGGGGAAAAAAACCCCTATTACTGACGACGATGTTTTTTTTTGGTCAGCTCTCCTCTATTATTTGTTTTTTCTGAAAATTCAGTTCGTCCTGTCAAGTAAACGCGAGTACTTTTCGCACAAATAAATCAATTTTAAAATTACGCTAAAGAAATATTATCACCGAAAAAGTCGCGATCATAACATGAGAAAATATACAACCCGTTTTTGACATGGTGTGATGGCAAAAAGTGAAAAATTAATGCAATAAAACAGTGATTTTAGCATGTTTTAAATTTTTTGTACGGAAATACAGCGCATCAAGTTTATGGACGTTATATTTTATGTTGGAAGCCACAATTTTCCTAAAGAAAAACGCCGATATAAGTAAATAAGTCTAAGTCGTTGCTCTCGTTAAAAGGGGCTCTAAAGCCTACCAGCCTGTTAAATCAAGGTCTTTCATATAATATATTTTTAGATATTTGTAGTTGATTTTTATTATTACAAAAACTAGTTGTGTTATAGATTCATTACACCCCTAGTTTGTTATGAGTGTCTCATAAGGTACCTAAAATACTAGAAAAGTACAGTTGCGGGCGAAAATTCCGGACACTTAGGTTAACATTTTCTGTCATATTTTCGAAATTGCGCAAACTGGGTTTTTACCTTTAAGGCATTGGGCAATTAAACAGGAAAAAAACGTGATTGTGTTTTAAGTAAGTTTGGTTTTTTACCAAAAAGCAAAATGAAGACTAAATATATTGGAACGGATAACATATAATATCAATACTTATATAATATATTTAGAACAGACTAGTTTTTATTAAAATTAAAGAGTGCAGACTTTTCCACAAAAATTGACCGTTTAATATGTATATTACATTTTCAAATCTATTAATACAAAAGAAAGACATAAAAATATCAAGGATATTAGTGAACTAATAATTTATTTCAGCGCCGTTTTTGTTGATAATTGGCTCTAAACGCTTGGGCATAGATGCTATCAGTTTTTGTATATGATGTGCATTATAGTTGTTCCATATTTCCTCAATTCTGTTCCATAGGTCATTTTCATTTTGTGGATCAAAATCATTGATCTTATTCATCGTTAGCATAACATTTTGTAATATATCAATATAAACTTCTCCTGTAAATCTTTCATTAATGCGGTGGCAAAGCCCAAGGCCTCTTGCAGTCATTTATTTTACACATTAACTGAAAATCCACCACTTGCTTTAACTGTTTGGGTATACTTCTATTTAAATCTTGTGTTTTGAGGTCTGTACCCTCTAACCATTATAACAAGATGAAAAGTCTTCTTATTCGTAAAAACGACATTTATTCAAAACTCCAACCCTTTCTCTAAATACTGCAAAGCAAATTCCACTCTTTGCTCTTTGTTAGCAGCCATTAGGAGGCTTGACAGCATCACAATTTCTTAAATTGGATCTTTCCTTGACGCGGCGTCATAGCTACCTAAACATATCCAGGCAATTCTGTTTGTCTATGTGCTTCCACGGCTGTTTGAAATGGATGGTTTTCCAAATAAGTAACCAATCTATTCTCGTTTGATACTCTTTTTCTGCCACTTTTCCACAATCTATTTAAGAAGCCGCTATTTTGCCACTTTTGCTTTAAATCTTGAACGGTACTTTTTGGTAAGTTAATTTCCTCAGGTAATTGTCTCGAAAGTTGCCTCCTCTCCGATTTAAACCAAATTTGGTATACGGGGGTTTTTTGGGGCGCTGATTACAAATCTGAAAAAAAATTTTTCGGCAACGTTTCGTTTTCGAGATATTTATTATCAAAGTTGAAAATCAAACTAACCTTATTTACACTATTCGTCTTTCTTTTTGCACGGAATTCTTGATTTTACACTTAATTGGCACATAATATTTCACAAACACCTTTTAAAAACTTGTTTTTATAGTAATTTTACACCTTTTAATTACAAACCTTCACTTTCACATGCCGCAACGTGGCCGCAACCATGTATACACTAGGGATTTTTTATTAGCAAATATGGCTGCTGCTTTTGAACTTGAAAGTTCGCAGTTTAATGGTAAAAAGGTGTAAAATAAACAAAAATACAAGGTTTTAAAAGGTGTTTATAAAATATTGTGTGCCACTTTAGTGTATAAATCAAGAACTGTGTACAAAAAAAGAGGAAATATAGTGAAAATGAGGTTAGTTTGATTTTCAACTTTGATAAATATGTTCTATAGTTTTGTGGCGGATTTATGTTTCAGTATGTTTTCTTTGGGATACTCGCCTTACTACTTTTTGGGCGGAGCCTGGACCTCTTCGGTCCAGGTTCCGGGGTATTTATAATTTTTATATTTCAACTTTAATGATAAATATCTCGAAAACGAAATGTTGCCGAAAAATATGTTCAGATTTGTAATCAGCGCCCCAGAAAACCCCCATATACCAAATTTGGTCAAAATCGGAGAGGAGGCAACTTTCGAGACAATTACACATAGTCTGCTCTTTGTAGTTCGTTCAGTCTATTTATTTCATTAGAAATTATTCTATTCTAAATACATATATTATCCTTGAAATAATATGTTATTCGCTGGCAACTATTTTTTGCCACTTTGACAATTTTCAGGTAAAATTGAAGTGATATAGATTAGGCAAGCTAAGCCTGACTTACATAATTAAAAATCGTATGTCCGGAATTTTTCGCCCGCAACTGTACCTAAAATACTAGAAAAGTACTTTTCATAAAGGTAATTACTAAGTGGTTGTAGATAAAGAATATAACATTAATACACTCAAATCGCACTGCTTTTACGAATGGAAAACGCTGAAAGGAACTGCAATGATATATTCAAACTTTCTTGATTCTAGTGCAAATAAAAATAGGAATTTTAATATTCTTAATTAAAAAATCCTAAAATCATATGGAGTTGCGTGTTTCAGGCCAAAATGCATATTAAAAAAGTCCAAATTATACTCACTTAGGAGCCGCATCTTTGCTTATCACATATCGATAAGTTATATCAGGCGGTGATAAATTCTTTATAGATAGCACCTCGATAATTAAGTCCTTGTGTAGTTTTTGATTCTTTTTGGTGGTGATCCATTCAGTTTGTGCCTTGCTTCCGCTGTATTTAATGGTAATGGGCCCATATTCAACTTCCGTTTCTTGAGCCATTAACATTTGGTTGCCGTTGAGAATGTAGGTGTCTGTTTCTCCATCTTTTAGTGCTACAATTTTAATATAAATATATATGTTTTATACGTCCAACGCCTTAGACAAGTCACGTCAAATTCGACAAATCTTACCTAGGAAATTTTCGTCCATTCCGGAACTATGCTGAGTAACTTTGAGGTTAGAACTGCTTTTCGGTATACGAACAACTCTCGTATAGCTTACTTGGTCGGCAGTTCTATTGTAGGTGCCTGTTATTTCTTGACATGTGCTGTTATCTCCTCCACAAACGCCGCATTCATCTAAACAATATACAGTGTGGTCATTTAAGTGTGCAACATATGGGATTTTTTTTTATTAATGCACAATCAAAACACAAAATATTGCCGAAAGTTGGTGCATGTTTGATAATCATATTAGGTGCACTTACAACGGTTGCAAGTCAAACAGCATACAGGGTAGGTAAAGAAATATAAAAATTGTACAAGTGTAAAGTACCCTTATTTCAGAAAATTCAGCAAAATGTTATAAAAAAAGTTGTTCAGAATTAAAAGTGACGCCGAAGTACCAAAATATGGCCTGCTAGGATTTTTTTCCTTTTTTTTTAAATTACAAAAATTCTTATTTTTTTTAATATTTACCGTAATTACTCATAAATTATTTAAAATCAAATTTTAAGTTTAAGCATATTATTAAAATTAATAATATGGATATACAAACGTCATGTTTGTTGCAACGATATTAAACACAACTTTAAAATTTTATAAAAAATCTTTTTAATAGAGTAAAACATTAGTAATGATAATATGCACATTAAAAAAGGCTTATTCAAAGAGCAAAATTTTTATTTTAAACGTTTATTAAAAAATAATAAACAAACATAAATCCCACTAAAAAAAATCTAAGGAGGCCATGTTTTGGTATTTAGGCATAACTTTAAATTCTGAACAACTCTTCTTTGTAACATTTTGCTAAATTTAATAAAATAGGGGTTCTTTACTCTTGTACAGTTTTTATATTTTTTTACCTACCCTATATGCTATTTGACTTGCAACCGTTCAAGTACCTAATATGATTATCGAACTTGCACCAACTTTCGGCAATATTTGTATTTTGATTGTGCCATAAATAATAAAAAAATCGTATGTTGCACACTTAAATGACCACACTGATATAAATGTAATAATAAATTATTTAAAAAAATACGTTATTTACGGAAAAATCCGCCTACGAGTAGATGACGTTTTTAGTGGTATAGTAATCGGCTTCAAAAAACTTAAAAGTTTATAAAAGTGACGTCATCAGTAAACATTTATTTTGGTTTTCTATGTCATCAACGTTTTTATAATGCAGATATTTTTTTCTTAATCAGATGTATTTTTAAAATTAATTAAGTCTTAAAATTTTGTCAGTTTTCTGTAAACATCAATTAGGCGCAATAATAAATAATAAAAAAATTAAAGTTTAAACCGAAAAAATTAGTATAAAGAAACCAATAGTAGATAAAATGTACAAAATTACCGTCAGTTTGAAGAAGCCAATTATTAACACTCTTTAAAAAATGAAATTGGGCGCTACCTTGTTGGTCTTGTTGCGATTCCAGACAACTTAAATGGAATTTTGTATGTAGATTTATTGAAGAACTTATTTTCAATTTCTCTTGGAAAATTACCACTTTTACTGTTTGGCAATATTTACATGACGAATATCCCTATCGATAGATTGTAAGAGGAAATGATGCACCAGTAAAATGACGATCACGTTTTCCAGATTTAAGTATGTCTGATTTTTTTTGTCGGGCACTTTTCAAAAAGAAGCTTACTTCGGTAAACACCTGCCAAGATTTATGGGTGCGAATTTTAAGTGCAGGCAACATTTTTAGTAAACCTCAGACATAAGATAGAGTCCAATTTCATTTTTTAAGGGTAATAATGAGTGTATTCTGCAAAATAGCCGTCATTTTGCACATTTGCTTAGGTAATACCTAATAATTGTTATAAATTGAGTTTAAAATTTTAAATATTTTATTTAGCCACCGCTATATACCGCAACTAAAACTATGTTACGTACCAAAGACAGTTTTGGAATCCAGCCGGTTATCGCAGCCACCAGGTCGGCAAAATCCATTTACACATATGTTAAAACCACTTTCACCGCATTTAGTGCCATCTATAACTTTGTCTTTTAGAGCATAATAGGCCGAGGAGTGTTGAGGTTTACAGTAGAGCCTACAGTAGTCTTCAAGTCGTTCTGGAGAACCTAGAAATAGTAGAAATGTTTTCTCGTACCCTGTATATATAGGTATTTAAGTAAAATGAATGATCAAAGTGATTTTAATTTTGGAAGGACGTTTGTAAAATTTAAAACTACTACATATGTTTTTTACCTCTAAATTTGGTGGAAAATTAAAAACTATTATGTTTTTATCACTAAATTTACTGGTTAATATACAGGGTGTCCTGATAAGGTCGTCCTCCGGCGATATCTCGAAAACCCTTTATCGCATAGCTTTCGAAAAAAAATATTTACGGCAAAACCAGAATGCTGCAAATTATTTTCAAGTTTCTAATTCTACCGCCAGAGAGCGTAATACTGAGAACAAAATTGAAAACACGGATTATTCAAAAATATTCCAGATTAACTTATGTCGTTGATAGTTTTTTATAAATTATGTAAAATAAGAAATCTTTTTTTTATCAAGCGTTTTCCCCAATCTGTCAAATAAAGGAGGAGGGAGGAGCGAATGTACATTTGAAAAAAATGAAATAACTGTTTTTCGGCTTAACCGATTTTGATAAACTGGGTCTTGTTTAAAAGAGCTTTTATTAAGGCTTAAGATAAAATATTGGTATAATCAATTTATTGTTTTATCTTATCCCTAGTGCCAAGGTTAAATATTTTGTCAATTTTTCGAAAAAAATTAATGCAATGGTATTATTATTATAAGCCCATTAAAAAAGAGCATAAAAAAGTTAAGAAGCTGGTAAAAACCGCAATTTGATATCTTAATTAATTCTCGACTTATTGCCGAAACAGTGCATTGCTCATATCCTTTCCTATTTTAAGTTGTCAGATTAACAACGCGGCGTTTTTATCGAGAATGCCATGACAACAAAAACCACTTGTTTTACTAGGAATATTAAATAAATATCAATAATATCCTTATTATTTGTCTATCATCAATTTAATAACAGCATTCATAATTACACGGCTCGTGGATAATAATAACTGATTTATTATTATCTACGGGCTCTGGCTAATTGTATCTACATTGTGCTGGAATATAGGATACACATTTCCAGTTTCTCTTAAATGAATGATCAAACGTCTAAACACGTTTTTATTAAAATGCTGTCTTTCGAAATATCTTATGGCATTGTCTTGCAGCAATAGAGGCATTTTGAAAAATTTCAAAATAAACGGCGAGCATATCATATGCCTAACTTTGACATAAATTATATAAATAAAACGTTTAAACCAAAGTCAAACATACCTGCCTAAATGCAGTGGTAAATAGCGATTTATTTTGGTTATAATTAGTTCAACGCCTAAATTCAATTATAGTAACGGTTATCAGTATCAATTTTCTAATCTTTTTAAAGTTGTTTTACAAGCAATATACAAGGTGATTTATGAGGGAATGTCAAACTTTAGGTACGTAGTCAGGATCCAAAAATATACATAAAAAATCTATACAAATATGGGTCCGTAAGGCCTTCGTTTTCGAAATACAGGGTGTTAAAGCACATACATAGGCACTTTATGTGTGTTTGATGAAAATTATAAAACCTAGCTTGTGTTTGGCTAAACATAATTTTAGAACAATAATTTTAATAAAAATTAAAATACATATTGTTTTATTATACGTTTTGTTTTATTTGTTTTTTATTTTGCTATAATAGAATCAGATGCGTCGTAATTTTTTAAAATCCAAATATCTCGAAAACGGTTGCTCATATTAACTGCTACATACCTTAATGAATTCACCAGTAATAAATAAAATGTCTTGTCAACTTTTTATTTGACGTTTTACTTTGTATTAGTTATTTCAAAATGTTTTACAGTATTGAAGAGAAAATAACAATGATTAAATGGTATTACAAGGAAAATAGTTATCAACTGACAGATACATTCCAAGTAAGACAACAGTTCAAAATATCGTTCATAAGTTTAAGACAAAATGTACTGTTATTAATAAATGCAACTGCTTAGAGCGAAATAATAATGTACTCGATGGAAGAGCTCAAGAAAATAATGCCGATTTAGATGTTTTACTTCATGTAGAAGAAAATAAAGGAATTAGCACCAGGCCTCTTGGCAAAGTTGTAGGAAATGATCACAGTACAGTACTACGCAAATTAAAGAAATATAAATATCATCCGTCCAAATAACAAAGACATCAGGAATTAAGGGAAGGCGAGATCCGAAGAGCAGATTTTTGTTTTGAAGTTATGGAAATGGCGAATAACGATAGGGACTTTTTACGCAATATTTGTTTTAGTGACGAATGTACCTTCACATTAAACAATGAACCAAACGTTTAAAACATCAGAGACTGGAGCAAAAAAAATTAACACAGATTTGTATCTACAAGGACTCAATACCCTCAAAAGGTAAAGGTTTGGGCGGGTATATTTGGACATCGGATTATTGGACCTTTTCTCTTGAATCACAATTTGGGAACAGAAACTTTTTAAAAAAAAATTAAGGGGCCGGCATTGGAAGAAGTTGCACCTGACAATCAAGACATTTGGTTTCAAATGGATGGTTGTCCTGCACACAATTCACGAGAAGTAAGGAATATGTTCAAAATGTTTTCAATGGACTCATATAGGACCAAATTACACCATAAATTGGCCAGCTAGGTCTCCTGATCTTTCCCAAACGACTTCTTTCTTTGGGGACATATCAAAAATGTTATTTATACAAATTTGAGTTATCAAAATTTAGAAGAATTAAAAGTTTTAATTTCAGCGGCGTGCGAGCGACTATCGGCATTTCAACTTTATAATGTAAGAACTGAATTTTATAACCGTTTAGGATATTGCTTAGCAGTAAACAGAGGTCTGTTTGAGCATCTAATTAAAAAACATTAGCTTTTAGTTTCAATGTGTTGTGTTAAAACGGATTTTTAGACAATTTTTAAGTGTGTTTTTCACCTTCCTATAAAATTGTTCAATTATGTAAAAATCTCATTATGTAGTTCAATGTAATTACTTGTATTTATTAAATGATTACAACCATTATTTTCCCTTTAATACTGTAAAACATGTTGAAATAACTAATACAAAGTAAAACATGAATTATAAAGTTGACAAGACACAGCAGGTGTGCAACGATTTTACAAATAGTTTTTCTTAAATAACTTTTAATTGCCTTATTAGAAAAAAACAAAATTTAGTATGTGAGCTAATCTTGTCAACGTCTTCAAAATAGTCTAATACAATTTTGTTGTAAATTCAATAGGGAAGCCAATATTTCAATGTATCAAAATTTACATGGGATTTCCTATGGCCAGTCTGGCGATGCACCACCCGGTATATGTATAAATATGTATAAATATATATATATATATATATATATATATATATATATATATATATATATATATATATATATATATATATATATATATATATATATATATATATATATATATATATATATTATATATCTTTTGATTCGTATAAAAAAGTTTTACTATACCTAATCCATATTTGGGAACCCACTCCACATCTTGAGTCAAATTCGGCAATCCCTTAGTTATTCCATTGAATTGGGCACACTGGACGGCCCTAAAATGCACATAACAACAAAGAGATTTTTTTATAAACTATTCGAAGGGAACAAATTACATCAATGTTAATATACAGGGTACGTTAAGACGATAGGTACCTAGCAACTACAAGGATTTCATTTTGGTCAAAATTAAATTACTAGCATATGGTTTTACCTATATTCTTTAGCATTTTCGTCACAATCTTCAGGGTTGCAGGAAGCGTATTGAACGCTTTTTCCGGTACAGTAGTTACCGCCGTTTTCTGGTGTCGGCGAGTCGCAGTATCTCATAGATTTTTTAATACCTCCTCCACACGTTCTGCTGCATGGTCCCCACCTAAATAAATAATAAACTCTTAATAAATTTTACAAATAATTATTTATCAAGTATCATTCACAGAGCAATAATAGCCTTTTCCTAATGCTGTTGAATTGGGAGGTCGAATCTGCAAAAAATTGCCTAATATGCAAAGTCCGGTTCCGTCTATAATGGAGAATTACTTGATAGAGAAATAACCATTATGGCAAGTCTGCAATAATGGATATAGTATACGTCAATCCTTTCCATAACCCTGCAAGGCATTCCATACATTTTTAAATGGAAAAATGTGCAGATAGCCCAAAGTTGACGATGCCAGTATCACCAGTTGCAATTCCTGTATCTTTGGGTTTACAAAATCCATTCTGACTCCTAAACAGAAAATTTATGAACTTTAGAATAAGCAGAGAAGAGTTATATAAATATTTAAAACAACGTTCCACTTACGGTTGCCATTCGCCCCACCCTCCGTCTATAGGGACAAACTGTGTTCTGTCTTCTGCTATACATTCCCTTTTATAGCACCAACTAAAAAAAACAATATTATTTCACAAATTATTTTAAAAAGAATTATTTATCTTAGTGTTTATCTCATATCGATTTTTAATTGATATATCTTTTTTTTTACCTGTAATGGCCGCACTTTGTGCCCTCCGCCCATGGTGACCACTGACTAATACATCCGCCCGCTAAATCAGTGCACCAAAGATGAACACATGGTGGCTAAAAATAATATTTTAAATAAGATATTTTCATAATAAATAAAAGTAAATTTAAAATATTTATAAAAACATAAAATTAAACGTCAGAGGGAGTGTGGATCCCGCCGCAGAAGATCCACACGAGATATCCTTTCATTTATTTCACATAACTGGAACAAGTTCTATAAGTTCCTCGGAAAAGTCCAGATCGTTACTCTTGACATAGTATGTAAGGCATTTGACCACGCTTGGCATGATGCGCTCCTCAACGATTCACCAAGTTTATGCTGAAGTACTCAGGGCTTAATACAGGCTCCAACTCCATTTCTTTTTCACATTCACAATCTTCGCTCTTTTACGATCAATCCAATCCATAGCTCTGCTAATAATAGTAGTTTGCATTGCAATTTTTAGTTTCCCAAGTCAAAAATGTCAAGCCTGGTTTAAAAAACCAGCGCAGGGTAATGCAGTTATCTCTTTTACAGGACATTAAATTTATATCGAATTGGGATACCAGGAATCTTGTCCAACTTATGCTTGTGACCGTCATGTTTGCTGCCGCGAAAATAGTCAATTAAAAATATTTTTTTAATTATAAGCGGCCAAGATCTGCAGAACAAGGAGTCATTTAACCTTTTTGATTTAATATACTGTAAAGAATGACCGCAGTAGCAGCGATTTCCCTTTCAAGACAGAAATTATTTCTCCCCTTCTAATATGTGTCCTCTGTATGTATTCAACTTAGACCCTCTTTCGGATACTCAGTGGTGTATACTAATCACAAAAAGTGCGGGAGCAAGAATATAATGAAATAATATAGGTAAAAATTATCTCCCAAAATTATAAGCGTTTTAAAAAGGGGGAGCGCCTAGGTCCCCTCTGACATCCCCACCCCAAGCATACGCTAATGCGGATACTAATCCCATAATTGGAAATTAGCGTTTCGCATTATTGATTTTTATCCAAAAGGCAGCCGATCGTTTTATTAATGTTTTCTTAAAGTCTTGCAATAAAGCTTTGTTCTCTTACCCACCGATAAACTGTAGAGGATCAGTCGCTTTTATGTGCATGTTTATGGCGTATGCTTGAAGCAATTAGCTCCGATGCATTTCTTTACAGATCAGCTGAAGCCCCCCCCCGCAGGGGTCTTTCTTTTTCTCTAAATCCCCCAATTATTAAGTAATATGTTAATAAACCTCTCTTACTTTACTCAAGACATACACCTTACCTTAGTTTTTGGGCTTTTAGTCCTCGTCAAAAAAAACTAGCGATACGATTTTTTAATTATTTTTTTACAAAAGTGGTTATGTTTTAATAATTTGTTTATATTTATTTCGCTTTTATAGACTAGCTACTTTTTTACTTACATCATTTAATGCAATAGTGCATCTTGTATGGCCTGGGCCGAACTCCAATTCACATTGTCTATCTACTTCAAATGAATCTCCCGGTAACATTTGGGTATAATTGGACAATATTTCGTTATTTGATGGCGCGGAAAGAAGGCATTTTGCTCTAGGTGAACTGAAATAGAAATTTTTCTGTTAGAATAATTAAAAACAATGAGTACACAGGACAATTTTTTTACAAGACGGCTTATTCCACTAAACTGTTAACCGAGTTAAACAAAATTCCAAATACATTCTGTTACTGGATAAAAATATCTGGCTTGCCATAGCGTTGATGGTATGAAAAGTCACAAACAATGTTTACTGATAAAATCTCTTTTATAATTAGTCAAGGAAAGGAACCATTTTGCCTAGCAATTTTTTTAAAATGCATAAAATGACAGTAGGTAGGGAATAGTCCAAGGATCAAAATCTATATCATGCAAAAGGGCGCCTTTACCTTGGGTTGGTTGCCAAACCATCTCGGAGGTGGATTTTTTAAATATTTTGACTACAGGAATCGATAGAAACATGATTTCTAAGCAAAAAGTGTTCTATGGATTTTTTTTGTAAAATGCATACTTTTCGAGTTATTCACGATCGAAAGTCGGAGTTTTTTGTTGATAAAATCGACGTTTTTAATCGGTTTTTTGCACATAACTCAATAAGTATACATTTTATCAAAAAAACTGTAAATAACAAAATTGTAGCTTAAAAAAACGAATAAAACGGTTTTTCTTTGTAATTGCTGTGGGACTAACACAAACCAAGTTATGAGTTAAAGGTTAGCTGTTATTCATCAAACACAAAATTTCAGAGTTTCAAAGGCAAATAACGCAAAATCTATGTATTTTTTGAGGAAAACTAATAATAACATTTTTAAAGCATTTGTAAAAAAAGGTATGTATCATAAAAGTTGAGTGAGCTATAATTAAAATAAGGTTAGACCAAAATTTTTTAAGTGCAAAATTCTTCGAAAACAACCCCCTAACTACCATTCTAATTAAAATGAGTCGTAGCCCTTTTTTATTTCTCATTATCTATGTATCATAAATCATAAATACATTCTGAAATTTAAACCGATTTAAATTGTTTAATTTTAAAAAAATGGAGCTGCAAGTGAAAATCAAATTTCATAATTTTAATAAAAATTGACCTTTTCTTGAAAATAACTCGAAAACTAAGGAAGATACGTAAAAATTACTAAGGTAATAATTTAATCTAAAAATATTTTGCTTTTTTTAATTTACTATATGACAGAAATTAAGTGAGATATAAACGTTTAAAACGCCTGTGTTTAGACGAGCACTACCTTGTTTCAGCCCTTTAAACTCACTCCTTTAAAAAAGTAAGGGTTTTAAACAGTTTTAATATATAGGACCTTATAGCTCTTAAAAAACCAACAAAATGGTTTTTAAATGAACTTTTTATCACAAAAACTGAAGGAGTTATGCTTAAAAAAACAGTTTTTTGAAACATTCTACAAGCGATTCGATGCATTTTTTTCAAAATTACGGTTTTGTACTATTCTTTGCATTGTAATATTGTAAGGGGTGGATTTTTGAAAAATAAAAAATTACAAAATTAAATAAGGCATACTTTGGAGCAGTCACATTTTTTAATTACAACTCTGTGACAATATGTTAATTTTTTTAGGGTAAACAATTTTTTTTATTACATTATCATAAGGATTGATTTTCAAGGGTTAAAATATATTAAATAATGTTTTAAAGAATTAAATACTTATTTTTTAATTAAGATGAGCCTAGTTTTATGTGACTTAAGCTTTAATATAAAAATTTTGAAGGTTTTAGCAATAAGGGGTAGTTTTCACCCCTAAAAAATAAAAAGTGACCTTCAGCATAATGGAGATTTGGAAGAGGAGGGTAAGTTAAGGTTAATACCAAATTTTCATACAAAACACTGTGATAATATATTAATTTTTATGTATTTTTTTAAATCATAATACGGGTTGATTTTTAAGGGCTGTAATATTTCAAGTAATGTTCAAAAAAAAACAAAATACTACTTTTTCAACTTATTTAAGTAAAATTTTACTTAACTTAAGCTTTAATGTATAGTTATATAGGTTTTAGCAATAAAGGGTATTTTTTACCCGTAAAAAATAAAAAGTGCCTATAGGTATAATCTAGATTTTTGAAGGGGAGGGTAAGTTAAGCTCAATCCCAAATTTTCATGCAAATCTATACATTTAAAAAAAATGCCAGGTTTTGCATTTTTTTCAGCTTCGTTTTCTGGACTGAATGTTTAACTTTTTAAATCAATTAATATATTAATACAGCAACGTCATTTTATAGTATCTGGTTATATACCAAACAACGTTAAAAGAACTTTTTCAAGGAAAAAATATTTTTAAAGATTGTTGACTCTTTACCCGCTAACCGACGCAATTCAGTTATAATTAGAGACTGAAGATTAAGTTTCAGTTTCGGTTTAGGCCAAAAAATCTAGTTTTAGCCACATTTTCGGTTTTGGTCAAAAATTGGCTTTGGTCGCACCAAATCTCAGTGTTCGTAATTCGTGAATTATCACGTGTGTTCGTGATTCGTGAATTATCACGTGTGTTCGTGGCGTGTGGTCGTCAGCTAAGTTCGCCGGCAGGCATATTTGTGTTGAATTTATGTTAAATTGTTAATGTTACTATGATATAAATAAATAACTTTTGTTGCTATGCACCTCTATTTTTTTTAAATTTTATTTACCGAGTTAACTATTTGTATAATATGTCTACAAAATTCACTTTTTGTATTGTGTGTCATTTTAGATATTATTGTTACATTTTTCTATTTTTTAATTTAAATCTTAAATTTCTCATAAAAATTAGGTTAGTTCTGTCTGCAAAACGTCTCGAAAAAATGAAACGCTTTCAAAAACGAACTAATAAATTTCATAAGAAAGTAAATTTTATGACGTATTCTTTCAGATTTTGCGAAAAAGATACACAAAATCGTCATTTCATTAAAAAAAAACAAGAAAGAAGCCAAAAATATGGTTCCGTTCAGTTTTCTTTGAATAACCCTGTACACGTATTTGTCGCCCATCATGTATTATAATTTTTTCAAGAGAAAAACTGGCTTTTAAAACAAATTACGATAATACAGGTTTATTCTCACTTCTACAAAAAATGTCGCATACAATATGTATAGACTCCAAAAACGGTGTGAAAACGAGGAAATTGTTACCGAGAACTGTTTTCATTAGCCTCATATTTTAAAGCAGATTATTTCCAATGAGTTTTCCTTGAATGGCACTGGCTAACCTAGATTTTCTTATATAGAGAGTGTACTGAAGTCAAAACTAAAGTCATTTTTTATGGCGTTAAAACGTTTTTAAAACTATTTCAATTTGTTTTTGAAAGCTATTTTCTTGTAAGTTATCGTTTTCAAACTGCAGGTATAGCCCAGTAACTGAAGACCTGAAAGAACCCAAAGCTGTAAATAAATCTGTACAATTTTCATTTGTGGCGCAATTCTTAGGTGTTCGCGGATGCGATTCCTACGTGGGAACCGGCTGAAAATGGCCCCCCAAAGTCCCAAAAATGAGTTTTCCGCGAATATCTACCAAAATTTGCGAATTAGAGAATTTTTGTTTGGACAAAAAATGAATACTAGCTCAAAATCTACAAAAATGGTCCTTACCATTTTTTCACAACACCAATAGTTTTCGCAAAAACGGCCGTCGAAAAATCCATAACTTTCCACACTGGATAGATGTGGTTAGTTGTGAGTCCGCAAGTCACTGGTGAGATGAATTTTCCTGATTTTTGAAAAATTATAAGACTTTATTAAAAAGAAAAAAGTACATTTAGAAACTAGACATTCTAAGCCTTCATATGATATGCATTGAAAAGCATTTCAATAGATGATAAGTTTTTAATTCGCGTTTATTCTAGATTTTCTAGAACTCCAGAAACGGCTAAAAATGCAGATGGGCAAAACAATTTTTTATCAAAACGCAAGAAAACTGGTAAAGGAAATTTTCTGGGATCATTGGACACTTGCTAAGGTTTTATTATAAAAAAGAAATGTAAATAACAAACCATTTTTTCAAAAAATAACAATAAATTAATGAGATACTTTCAAAATAATGTGAAAAAAAATTGACCGTTTTTTTTTAATATTCTAGAAAAATCAGAATGGACCCAAACTCATATGCAATGATAGGTACGGGTTTTCTCCATTCCGATGAACTTTGAATGATTAAAAAATGTACATTATTGCCCGAGTAATGGAACAATTCGTCCGCCCGCTTATAAGTGAATCCATGAAGATAGCGGCATTCTAGCGGTAGAGCGGCAGCTGAAATGAGGGGACTTTTGGGTCCCGTTATCTCGAAAACTATCGATTTTTCGAAAAAAGTTATAAGAATCATTTCTGTAGATCACAAGGCAGTCTTCATTTTTTATCTAAACAAAAATTGTCCAATTCTCATATTTTTGCAGATATTAGCGAAAACCCATTTTTCGGGCCTTTAGGGGCCATTTTCAGTCCCTTTCCCACCTGTTAATATTGATAAACTTTTTTTCGCTCGAAAGCATCCCCGAAGACCTAAGAATTGCGTCACAAGGGAAAACTGTAGAGATTTATTTACAGCTTTGTCGCTTCATTTACTGGACTAGTAGTTCGCAAAAATGAAAATATTTTTAACAAAATCTGTCATTTGTCACACAAATTTAAATTTAAAATCATAAGATGATTTCACTTTGTGCTTTTGTGTTGTAAAAATAAAAAAATTGTGATAAGTTGTTCGATTTAAAAAAAAATAAAATGAAAGATATTTTCTTAAACTTTAGTTGGATTTCATTCTGCCATTCAGATATGGAACATTATTGGACATTTATTTATATATTTAAAATTAATTTAAACTGTATTAGAAAAATTGGTTTAAGTCTTCAACCATTAACCTGTAACTCTGAAAACTTGAAATCTTCGCTTTCAATATATCAGACGTTTTTCTTTACGACAACTATCTCAAAATTGTGAAGTGTTGTGTTTAAAAAAACTGTATGTGTAATTGGTACCTTATTCGCAAACAATGGAACAAAAATAAATTTGAATGAGACTCAGCAACATTTAAAGAGTTTTAGAAAGGATTTTGTGGCATCGTTTTATCATTATGGATGCGACTACCACCATTATCCTAAATCAAAACATGAGGCTAAAGAGTGGTATGAACCCTGTACTGAAGCGATTAAAGGTCCAAAAATTGGACAAGAAGGTAGAAGCATCAAATTTTTGAAATGCAAAAGATATTTTGTTCATAGACTACCTCTAAACTGGTAGAACAATAAACACAGGTTACTATTTTAACCTCTAGGAACATCTAGATGTGATAATTCGTAAGAAAAGATCTGGTTTACAAAAGAAAAGAATGATGTTTCATCAAGACAATGCACCCTCTTACACAGTTCGAAAAGCAGTGAACTAAAGTGCAAATTGATGTAACATCCACCTTATTTGCCAGATTTAGCTTTCTCTGACTTGTCGCTGTTCTCATACCGTGCGGGGGAAACAATTATTTTCGAAGGAAGCGATAACTGCAGCCGTGGAAGCGTATTTCGACAGTCTTCCGAATTTTTACTTCAAGGATGTGATTTAAAAATGGGAAGATCTTTGGAACAAGTGTATTGAAGGTCTGGGAGAATATATTAAATATTAAAGTGTATTTTAAATCAGAAAATCGTGTTTTTCTTATTGAAACAATCCAGTATATGAAAGAGCCTGTATTATGAATTAAAATACAGGTTGCGGTGAAAGAAAATCAATATGCCCAACTATTTTAACTAACCTTATCTAAGCAGTTTCGTCTTATTTAGTTTTACCGTAACAATAAACGTTGGCTTAGTAATTGTCTAATATTAAAACAATTAAGAATAAAATAAACCGCGGCCTAGTAATCCAAGCATTATCATTAGAGAAATGTCACTTTTTACCCTTTTATGAAGCATACAAAGTTGTATATACGTATAAAGAAAAAAGGTTATGTCAATTTATTGCATTTTTTGTCGAACAATTAGCAAATATAAAATTTTATTATTATGTTTATAGTTGTTTTAATACGGTTAGATTAACAATGGTACTATAAGTTATAAGAAAAGCTGGTGTGGTTTTTATTTGGACGAGTTTCATACAGGGTGGGCCAATGAAAACGAAACAAGGCCGATTTGTTGTTCAACATTTGTTTGTCAGATGAGTGTTCGTTTTTTGTGAACGGGACTGTTAATCGTCATAATTGTCGGTATTAATCTGACGAAAACCCGCACTAATTCCATGAAGTTCACACTGAACATCCTGAGAAACTAAACGTCTGGGATGGAATTTATGGCGATTGTATTGTTGATCCTTTTTTTATCAGGAAATCTAACAGGGCAAATGTACTTGCAATTGTTAGAAGACACTGTCGATCCCGCATTGACAGAAATTGTTGAACATGATGACTTACAATGCGAATGAGTTGACATTTCAACACCTCCCCACTATGCTTTTGCTGTTCGTCAGTATTTGAATGACACGTTTCCTGGCAGATGGATTGGGCGAAGTTTACCAGTTTAGTGGCCTGCAAGGTCACCAGATTTAAGCCAGTTAGATTTTTTAATATGGGGTAACTTAAAGAGTAAAATTTATAAAACTCAACCAGAATCTATAAACGATTTACGTCAACGGATCATTGATGAATGTCGGAACATTGCACATGAAATGCTTCAGAACGTCCGAAGCTGTTTTGAACAAAACCTGTATGACTGCATGGAAGCAGGAGGCCAACATTTTGAACACTTGTAAAATTAAAAAGTAAGTAAGTAAAATAGAAGGAAAGTTTTGAATGTAAATGTTCTCGTTATTTAAAATCATCCCCCTTCGTAGGGTTACCCTTACCAAAAATTGAAAGCTGTGCCTAGAAAAAATGACGTTTTCCCAAAAAAAGCCATTAAAAAATTTAAAAATGATAAAACAATTATTTTTCTAATGTTTACTTGTTATTAAATTTAAAATTATTTTCTCGAAAACACTGCATCAATTTAAAAAAAACTAGGCAGCGTTGAAAATAGGATTTGATGATCTTTAAAATGAGGTATCAGTCGAGTGGGAAAGGGTTCCCATTAAAGAATTTAGGAGTGAATCTCAACCACCCGCCTAGGGGGTTAAAGTGACAGGGTTAAAATTAAGCGCAAAATATGTCCTCCTCGAAATAAAAATCGACGGGTCCGAGCGATTTTTTTCTTACTAACCATAGATATGAGAAATCGGCCTTGTTTCGTTTTCTTGGGCCCACCCTGTATATGTATTTCTTGAAACGTGATCCACAAGATGTACAGGCCCTGTCTCATATTAACTTTCTGACTCCGAAATCACGTGACTCTGTAGCTATTTTAAAAGCCACAATAAAATGTATTATATTAGATATTTATAGTTTTTTGAGTTAATTTGAAATGTTAAAATATAAAAAGTAAAAGATTTTGAAACCATTTTGTTTTCAATACTTACTCTAAAAATTCGGTCACATAATGCTTTGAACATGGAGACCACATGAAAGGTTTGGAGTCATTTTTAGTGGTCCGGCTCATAATGTTGTTGGTACTAGCCATTCCATCGTTGTGGGACGCGCATTTGTTGTCATCGTCGTGAAGCATACTGGAAAGAAAAAACCATTGCCAAGTAGGTAAGTATTAAATATGCTGCAATTCAGTTTTAATATTCTGGCAATGAGGTATCTAAAGGCGCGTTTACACCAAAGTTGACAACTAAAAGTTGACAAAAAATTGTTTGTAGAAAACTAAAAGTTGTCAACTTAAAGTTGCTTTTCTTAAATTAAAGCAACAAGTGGAAGATTTTTTGTAGAAAACTAAAAGTTGCTCTTCTCACATTTAATAAAAAACTTGTTGCCAAAGAATTAGCTCGAAAGGTTTAGGCAGTAGTCCTCCACTTCTTCACTAGTTTTCTACAAGTTGCTTGTGCAAAGCGTGCAGCAACAAACTTTTACTTGTCAACTTTTTTTGATCTTTTTTCACCAAAGTTGACAAAAGATCGTTTGTAGAAAACTAAAAGTTGTCAACTAAAAGTTGCACTTCTCAAATTAGAGCAACAAGTGGAAGATTTTTTGTAGAAAACTAAAAGTTGCTCTTTCTAAATTTAGAGAAACAAGTGGAAAACTTGTTGCCAAACAATTTGCGCGAAAGTTTTAGGTATTATAGTAGTTCTCCAGTTCTCTACTAGTTTTCTACAAGTTGCTTGCGCAAAGCGCGTAGCAACAAATCTTCCACTTTTAGTTGTTAACTTTCTTTGATCTTTACCGATACTCCGCGGAAAAATAAAATTAAGTGGAAGATTTGTCTCTCGACAAGTGAAAGACAAAAAAAGTTGCTGTATTTTGTAGAAAAAGCAACAAATTGCCACAACTTGTGGAAAACTTAGTTGAAGACTTTGGTGTAAACGCGGCTACGCTTCGGGGGAAACCAAAATTTAGTGGAAGATTTGTCTCTCCACAAGTGGAAGACAAAAAAAGTTGCTGTATCTTGTAGAAAACGCAACAATTGCCGCATCTTGTGGAAAACTTAGTAGAAGACTTTGGTGTAAACGCGGCTTAAAGGGCGTGCGTAATATAGTCATATCTGAAAGCACATGAGACGTCCAAGAGCCCCGACAACAGAAATCATTACTTGATAGACGACCTTAATCTAGCTAAAGGGGGAATTTCTGTTCTTCAAATATTACAAACAAACGTGTTAGCAGCGTTAAAAAAATTATCCATTTGCATCAGCATTACCGATAAGTTTGCGCTTTATGGGTATCCAGATTACTGACTATCAAACAAAAATAGTTCAGGAAACGAACCATTTTGCCTAGCAATTTTTTAAAACTGCATAGAGTGACTTGAAATTTTGACAGTAGATAGGGAATAGTCCAAGGATCAAAATCTATATCATGCAGGAGGGCGCTTTTACCTTGGGGGTGGTTGCCAAACCATCTCGGGGTGGATTTTTTATCCATAGGAATCGATGAAAAAATGATTTTTAAGCAAAAATGTTGTATGCGTTTTTTTTGTAAAATGCATACTTCTCGAGTTAATATAATAACTTGATAAGTATGCATTTTATCAAAAAAAATGTAAAAAACAAAATTGTAGCTTTTGAAAAAACGAATAAAATGTTTTTTTGCAATTGCTGTGAGAGCAATACACACCAAGTTGTGGTTTGTTAAAGGTTAGCTGTTATTCATCAAACACAGAATTTCATAGTTTTAAAGGCAAATAAAGCAAAAGCTAAGTATTTTAATAATTATTTATTATTATTAATTATGTTAATAATAATAACTTTTTTGAAGCATTTGCAAAGACCTTTCTTTTTTTAAAGTTATGTATCATAAAAGTTGAGTGAGTTATAATTAAAATAAGGTTAGACCAAAATTTTTTGAGTGCAAAAATCTTCGAAAACAACCCCCTAATTACCACCCTAATTAAAATGAGTCGTAGCCCCCCTTTTTAATTCTTTTATCTATGTATCATAAATACATTCTAAAATTTTAACCTATTTAAATTGCCTAATTTTGAAAAAAATGGAGCTGCAAGGAAAAATCAAATTTCAGAATTTTATTAAAAGATGACCTTTTCTTGAAAATAACTCGAAAACTAAGAGAGATACGTAAAAATTACTAAGGTATCAAATTGTAGCTTTTTGAATAACAAATATTTTGCTTTTTTTTAATTTACTGTATGACGGAAATTAAGTGAGATATAAACGACGAGCACTACCTTGTTTGCCCTTTAAACTAACCCCTTTAAAACCCCTTTAAAAAAGTAAGGGTTTTAAACAGTTTTATTATATAGAACCTTATAGCTCTTAAAAATTCCAACAAAATTGTTTTTTAAAAATAACTTTTTTTTTCACAAAAACTAAAGGAGTTATGTTTAAAAAAACAATTTTTTAGAGCATTCTAAAAGCGTTTCGATGCATTTTTTAAAAAATCCGCAGCTTTAAAAAAATACAAAATTAAATTAGTAATACTTTTGAGCAGTCACATTTTTTAATTACAACTCTGTGGCAATATGTCAATTTTTCTAGGGTAAACAATTTTTTTAAATTAAATTATAATTAGGGTTGATTTTCAAGGGTTGAAATATATTAAATAATGTTTCAAAGAACTAAATATCTATTTTTTAATATATATGAGCTTAGTTTTATATTACTTTAATATAAAAGTTTTAGGGGTTTTTGCACTAAGGGGTCGTTTTCACCCGTTTAAAAACGATAATCTATTTAGTGGCACTACTGCGCTGTGTAAAAGGTGCCGTGAAATGCAATATCTGCATGTTTTGGTGCTTGGACAACGTTGACGGAGCTGGGGGATAACATGGGTTAAGCAAGCCTTCGTGGGCTGTCACAAAGATAAAAGAATATTGCTGTCAGGTGTGGTAAGTGTTATTCTGCTGCATGATAACGTAGTGAAAGAATGTAAAAATCATATAATTTTTGCAGTTAAATAAAAGGTTAGCCAAATTCCGGTTAATTTTTAAACCCTCCCTCTAACTGTAACGCATTTTTTTATGTTTATTTTAAGGTAAAATACTAATATGTCTTACCTTAAAGCATGTCCAAACTCATGCGCGATTGTATAAGAAGTAGATAATCCTTTATCTCGTACTATTGTACACCCTGAAGACCTACACATAGAGTCGACTTCAGCGACACCTAGAGTGGAACAAGACGTAGTATTTTTACAAATTGTACGTCTGAAAAAAAGAAAAAGTTGCACTGAGACATAAATCAGATGTACCAAAGGAACTAATATATTTTTTATAGAATATCTAAAAGACTAAATAGTTTTCGAAATTTCTTAATTTACCGTGTTAGTAGAAGAGCAACGTCGTGATACTCCACAATATATTTCTGTTTCCATTCACAAAATCTTCGAAGCATATCTAGAATAATAATAAAACATTTATATAAGCATAATTTGACAGAAGGAAATGAGTAAATCTAAATAATTAAATGTAAATCCAAAATCGATTTATTATATTTGACTTGTTCTCAGAAATTTACGAAAATCGTGTCCATACTTAGTTTTATGTGTTATCAACATTATATCATGAACTTTGTATTTTTTACGAAAACTGAACTACTTTGACTACTCAAACCATTCCTAGTTTGGATGTTTTTATCTCACAGTTAAAAATGGGAGTTAACAACTACGTTAATTATTATCATTCCCTCATTGTGTCCCAAACCACATATTACAATGACATTATATCATCAATTAATTTCGTTTCATGATAATAATAATTATATTATTCTCGTTAATATCTTTAAAAATATTTTATTTTACACTGAGTCTCCTTTGAATTACGTACAAAAAAGAAATCAATAAAAATTTAATTTTTATCTGGAGTCCCAGAAAAAAATATCATACCTTAACTTTAAATAGTCCAATAACTGAAGACCTGAAAGTACCAAAGCTGTAAATAAACCTGTACAGTTTTCATTTGTGGTGCAATTCTTAGGTCTTCGCGAATGCTTTCGAGCGAGAAAAAGTTTATCACGATTCCGACGTGAGAACCTGCTAAAAATGGTCCCTCAAAGTCCCGAAAATGAGTTTCCCGCGAATATCTGCCAAAATTAGAGAATTTTTGTTAGACAAAAAATAAATCTACAAAAATGGTCGCTACCATTTTTTTCGCAACACCAATATTTTTCGCAAAAACGGCCGTCGAAAAATCTATAACATTCCACACTGGATAGATGTGGTAGTAGGCTAAAAAATGCAGATGGGCAAAACAATGTTTTATGAAAACGCAAGAAAGATGGTGAAGAAAATTTTCTGGGATCATTGAACACTTGCTAAGGTCTTATTATAAAAAAAAATGTTAATAACAAACCATTTTTTCAAAAAATATTAATAAATTAATGAAATACTCCCAAAATATTGTGAAAAAAAACTTTTTTTAATATTCTAGAAAAATCAGAATGAATCCAAACTCATATGCAATGATAGGTACGGATTGTTCCATTCCGATGAACTTTGAATGATTAAAAATGTACATTATTGCCCGAGTTATGGAACAATTTCATCCGCCCGCTTATAAGTGAATCTATGAAAATAGCGGTATTCTAGCGGTAGAGCGGCAGATGAAATAAGGGGACTTTTGGGTCCCGTTATCTCGAAAACTATCGAGTTTTCGAAAAAAATTATATATATTCTCCAATTTGCATATTTTGGTAGATATTAGCGTAAAACCCATTTTTTGGGCCTTAAGGGGCCATTTTTCGGGCCTTAAGGGGCCATTTTTCGGGCCTTTAGGGGCCATTTTTAGCCCTTTTCCACCTGTTAATGTTAATAAACTTTTTTTCGCTCGAAAGCATCCCCAAAGACCTAAGATGTGCGCCACAAGGAAAAACTGTACAGATTTATTTACAGCTTTGTTCGTTCATATACTGGACTAAAAGTAGAGATAGGTAATTATTTTATTTTGTAATAATTACTATTTCATTTCGCATGTTTTGAGGAATATAAAACTTGTCTTAAGTAGCAATTTAATTTGAAGTTACACACAATCATTTTTTGTAGGTTATGTTTAATTTTATTATTCCCTCATTTTCGTAAATTTCTAAGAACTAGTAATTTTTTTATTAGGGTTATACAATAAGGATTGAACAGGGTCATATTTGTGATCTTCCTCGTATTTCGAAAAAATTAAAATGGCAGTCTTGTGTATATTTTTACGTAGAATCAGAAAGAAAAAAAATGAATTAAAACAAAAGAGATACGACCCAAAATTTACAATTTCTTCATGGACACCTTATTTATTGGTTCGGTTTTTTCTTTAATATCTTTCAATAAATAGGATTTCGTACTAATTTTTAGTAACAACAAAATTAGTTTAATTTCCAATAAGAAATTTACAATTTAATAAAATGCCAAAACACAAATAGTTACTAGGTATTCTGTCAAAGTCTATTGGTGATATTGAATATTAAAATTATTTAAATTGTTTTGGTAGTAATAGTAATATTAAATATGCTTTACTTTTCTTAATATGTATTAAAAGTAGTAATAAATCGTATACTTTTTTGTGTTTGCGCAAATTTATCGTAAGAATCAAATTACTTCTGTGAATACAAAAAATATATGAAATCCTTTTTATCGAAAACCATTGAAAAAAGAGACGCTTTTAAAAACTAACCAATAAATAAGGAGTCCCATTAAGACAATACTTTTTTTGTTTTAATTCAAATTAATCTAAGAAAAAAAAAAATTTATTTTTAAATACGAGGAGGTCACACATACAGCTCTGTTATGTCCTTGTTGTGTGATCTTGTACCTGTATCTATTCTAAATTTTTAAGGTTTAAAAGAATTTACGAAACCTTACCTTGTGATAGAGAGTTTGAAAAGTCATCTTTAGGATTATCCAGAATTCTAATATGCACTACAGCAACATTGATGGCATTACCAATAGATGCTTCTTTAAACAGAAGGGCCACCTTAAAAATTCAATATTTATTTAATAATATTTGTAGTTGAGAAAATACAATCAAACTTTTCAGTATTTACTTTTTATTAAAGTACTCACATGCGACATCAATATCAAAATATACTTGGTCAGCTCCTCATGACTCTTATGGTACTCCAACATGGTACTATCGGCTACTACCAACACTTTAATAAAGTATTCATTGCTTCTTTTGACGTATCCACCACTCCAGTCTGTATCTCTTGTAGTTCTTAAGTATTCGGGAGGACTAATATTATCGTGTGACATAGAGTCATATATGACGTCATCGTCAAAAGAAAGTTCTCTTTTTTTGACCGTGTGGTGGCGTTGGACGATTTCTTCTGGAAAGTCGTCTTCGATAATTGAGTGAGTTCCTGAAAAAAATAAGATTGAATTAGTTTTTCTTTTAAGAGGAACTTGCTTGCTTGACATAATGTTTTGGCTGAACATAAACATGAATATAGTAACAAATAAATCACATTCCTTGATACCTTGTTTTCAGTTGCAAAATTGGACTTAATGCAATAATAGAAATTTTAGTAATACGGTTTCATGGTTATTAAGACAGAACAAAATCCATCACTTCAACATCAAAACTGAACAACTGAAATTGGTAAAATGTCCTTTTTTTCAGATAAAACCAGAGTTGGCCTCAAATCAGATGGTTCTAAGAGTTCCTGGAAATTAAGCTAGGGCTGCTAGGTCTGTTCTAAAATACAGAGAAGGAACCGTGATATTCTGGAAGGGCATTGTGTTGGGAGCAAAAATTCTTTTGCTTCTTATTTAGCAACTTTTAATTGGAAGGAGGTAAGTTGAGTTAGTGCTAGAACCTGTAGTTTGGGTTTGAAGACATGCATTTGGAGATAATTTTATATTTATGCATAATAACACGCCTTCTCACACCAGCAAGATTGCTCAGAAATACCTTGAAGCAGCAGGGACCGTTTTGGAGTGGCGTGAGTGCTTACTATCTAAATCGCATTTTCAAGTGAAAACGGTTGGAGATACATCACTAACCGAAACGTTGTGTAACAATTAACAAATAAAGACAATGGAAGTCCAAGATTTTAGTGTTATTGAAACCATTACATTGTCTAACACTTTCAAATTAACAGTTGATCTGAAAAGAAAAACTATAAAAAAATAATCTGGAATTTAATAAAAACTCTTTTTAAGTAGTTTTATAGATTTTTGGAAAGGCAAAAAGAAAGCAAGTTACAGCTTTGTGGAACATTTCATACATTTTTTACTACTTTAAACTAACTTAAACGTAAAATTTGGGAAGTATTGCAACTTCAGAGAAACAGTTATCCACTTTACTGCTGTTAATAATTTTATCGGCTATTTAATTGCCTAAGAATTAATAAATCGAAAGATTTAAATGGAGATATCAATATTTATTTATTTCAATCAGCTGCCGAGGTATTAAATTTTGTTGACATCGGAATTAACAATAATTAGCGCGCTTTCATAACATATCTCCTTTAAATTAATAATATATAGGTAAACCACAGGGCCGTATCAGAAAAAAAGTAATACAATTTTATATGATTTTGTAAATATAAATGACTACTATGGCGCTGTAGTGTAGTGTATGTAGTTTATATTTTATTTTACCAATTAGCTCTTATACCTTTCTAATACTGCTAACATCTACACAGCAGGAAAAAATCAACGTATGGTTAGCATAGTAAATGCAGTGGCCGAAATTTTTTAAATGTTAATGACTTACCAAACCAACTCAGTCAACCAAGAAAAAAATATATAATAAAATCAAAAAGAAATATTTGAAATTCAAACGTAAAATATGTCTATAAATAGCCAATAAGTTTAAAGCCTTTAGGCTATTGACTATAAAAATATAAAAAGGGTAAAAAGGAACAAATTCATAGGAGCAATTTTATGATTTATTATGGCTTTTGGGTGCCTAAATTTACAAAAAAACTATAGTACTATCAAATTTAGGCTTCCGTTTTTAAGCGCAGAGAACATTTGTCATCACTTTAAAAATGATCTTGAAATCTATGCATTTTAAGCAAAAATATGAAAAAGCCTATTTGTAGAAAAATACTATTTTCTGTTGTAATGGTACCTTCTTAAAAAAATTGCAAAATAAATGCCAAAAACAAATTTTGAAAAAATTAAAATGGCATTTTTTAAAAGATTTTTGTCCACAGCTTTTTTACGAGACAAGATAGGTGAGGAATTGCTTTAGAAAAAAAAAGCTTATATCTAAATCGTTAAAACAAGCCGCCTGACTAAATGTATTTTCAAGAAAGTTTGACGGAGATATGATTTTTTGAATTTTACAACTTTTTATCAGTTTTCGTAAATCAGACTAATTATTCTTATTTTTTATAACCCAAAAGTAGTTCTAACCGAAAAAAGTTGTTAATAACGTTATTTTAATATAATATTCTTTTACAATTTACTAGTAGGTCTGTGGCTATTTATAATAAAGAGTGAAGCTATTTTCCCCCAAACAAAAAAACTGTAAATTCGCTTGTATACCATTTTATTAAAAACCCTTATTTAATATAAAGCTTTCATTATTTACCCTTTTTAATGATAAAATCCAGTTTTTAAATATAAACAGCCAAATCTTTCGTAACAAAGGATTATAGGGATATATTTGGCAACCCTGGTTTGTTTGTGATACCGTTCTTCTCTCTGGGGGATCGATCTGCAGGCATATGCAGGTGATCTAGTCATCCTAATTAAAGGAAACTCTGATGAGATGATTTCGAACATCCTTCAAGAAGTACTAAACACCACACAAAGCTGGTGTCAAAGGAAAAAAATGACAATAAACCCTCAAAAAAAGGTTATTGTTCACTTCACCCGAAAGAGAAACCTGGATAACTTGAGACCACCAACTCTACAAGGTGAAACAATACCATTTACGAAAGAAGCAAAATATCTGGGACTGATCCTAGATAGCACCCTCAGCTGGAGTTCGCATCTAGAAAAGGTCACCCGTAAGGCGAGCCTATCTTTCTGAACATGCCGCAGGATTTGTGGTAAATCCTGGGGCATGCAACCAAAACAGATGTACTGACTATACGTGACAGTCATAAGACCAATGATCACGTATGGCTCTGTGGCATGGTGGCGCAAGGGGCAGCAACGGCTGACCCAAGCAAAGCTATCTAGCCTACAGAGACAGGCCTGCCTAATGATCACGGGCGCGCTGCGCACGACACCAACGGCGGCCATGGAAGCCCTCCTGGGACTGCCTCCTCTGCATATTTACTTGGAGAGAGAGGCAAGGTGGGCAGCCTACAGACTCTATCAAGCAGTCAGTAACAAACCTCAGGCGTGTCATATGAAGAGTACCAGTCTCCTCAGAAGTGTCCTAACCTGTGACAGACTGGGAATGCCCTCAGACATAATGCCTACAGCAACCAACTACAACCGGCCCTACAGTGTAGTCTACCCACAAAGGGAGAATTGGAGTCGGAAAACGACCGACCTGCTCCGGGTTGACATCTGTTGGTACACCGACGGCTCCAAAGCCAAGAACGGTGTTGGAGCTGGAATATATGGACAAAGGCCGAGGGCAGAGCTTTTCTTCAGCCTGGCAGTCTCGCAACCATATTTTAAGCGAATGTATTTGCTATTGAGATGTGTGCTTGAACGCTAATTGATCGGCACTGCACACGTTAACATATTCTCCGACAGTCAAGCAGCTCTTAAGGATCGTGAATCCACCCGGTGCAATTCGAACACCGTCTGGAGTTGCAAGGATGCGCTGACCAAACTGGGTCAAAGCAATAAGGTTACCCTACTGTGGATACCTGGATATACAGGCCTAGAGGGTAATGAATCCGTCTGGCATGGACTTCCGGGTCTCAGACCCTCGAAGGCCTCTATAAGCCCACCGAACCAACAATGTACTGTTAAACAGCTGGATCAATCAAGGGTATACCTTAAAACTCTAGTTGGACTGTACACGGGACACCGCAGATTGAAATACCACATGCACAAGATCGGACTAGTGGAAGACGCCGAGTGCCGCATGTGCATGGGGGAGGATGAATCGGCAGAACACATACTGTGTTCTTGCCCACCAGTGGCACGACTCAGATTCGCAATCCTCGGCAATGACACATTGTTGCCGGGGGAGGTGAAAGATTTCTCTCCCAACAGGATCATCAGAATTATTAGAACTCTGGACTTGGTGGGATAATTATAAAAGGGTGTGAGCCGGTCGGTCGCGGTGGAAGGGTGTTATACCCACTCACTTTAAACCTTTAAACCTAACCTACGGTTCTTATGTCTCGTTGTCAGATAGCTGTGTCCAGTGGTTGTTGTAGCACGCGTACCTTGTGATTAACCCTACTTTTATATCTATCTCTCTTGCTCTTAGACGTACTGTACTGTAACACATGAATTCCTGTGCATCCAACTATGTCAAGCTTTGGAGCAGTCAGCTTTGTATAAATAGATCAGTGAACTTATTCAGTATTTACTTAAAGGATAGATACAAATAACGCACATAAATAAATGCACCCACATAATAACTTTTCACAAAATCTAGGAACACCTAAGTTCACACCTGTATAAGGACACAAGGTGAACAGGTGAGTAACTTCTAAAGGCCGTGTTAGCTGAAAAAAAAAGCAGAAATAAAAGAAAGAAACCGTACAATGGCATTTAGGAAATAGCCGCTTGTTATCTTGGCGCCGCAGGCCGAACACCTGGTGTAATAAATTTCATCTACGCAGATTCACTCTCATAAGTCTCTTGTGGACTCAATTGGAATTCTAGATTGGCTATTTTTATGTTTTCCTATTTGTTGATTGTGCATTGTGCAAGTCGAAATATATAATTCTTACACGCGATTATCAGATAATGGTTGCAAGAAAAATATAAGATGAAGATTTGCATACTTTTTTAGAAAAGAAAAGAAGATTATAAAATATGAGAAACTTAAATCATAAGCGATTTAGTGATTTAAACGAAATAACTTTGTTACAAATTATACTTTATATTGTATAAAAAAATATGATATTAAAAAAATACTTTGTTTCCTCTTTTTGCTTTTATTTGAAGGGATTGGTTTTATATTTGAGAATCCAATAGCAGTCCGCTAACATATTTGGGGTCAATTTTTCTCCATAATACCACTTCTCCATTTGAGCAATGTGAAATCATTGTGTTTGTCAGAAAGTGCACCTAAATTATCTGGAAAAAATTCCAAATGGGAATAAATAAAATGGAGCTTAAGAGGCATGTTGCAAGCGAAAGTCTTGTAAGATTCACTAGATCTGTGTAGTTCTTCGATTTTTTGTTACTTGGAAATTGTTACATACACTTTTAAAGGTTCCTTCCTATTTTGTTTTGCCGCAAGTGAAGTTTCAAAATGTTCTTCAAAAGTTTTCACACAACACATTAATATGAAAAATTAAAAAAAAAAACGTCATAAAAATTCCTTTATTGTCAAAATTATGATACCAACTCCACAAAGACCCCTGTTTTTGTTAGAAATGGCATTTAATAGAATGTGATAGCACAAATCGGATAGTTCACTCTCACCTAGTCGTTTTTAAAAATCGCCTTAAATCTGCTTTCTAGCTTAGGGGTAACAGTAGATTCAAAAGACCATTTCATTATCGGGAGACAAACACCATGGTTTACTGTTGTATATATATATATATATATATATATATATATATATATATATATATATATATATATATATATATATATATATATATATAAAATTTTAATATATATATATAATAATTAGGTTACTTTATATGCAGACAAAAGCCTAATCTAAAATTTGGTTAGTAAAACCCGTGGTAAAACCATTAAACTACGAGGTATATTTTCCTTTGGTTCTATTGTAATTTTTTTTTGAGTTGTGCTATTCTTGAAGACAGTGTACGATATTTAATTCAATAGTGAAATTTAAAATTAACAGTTATTGTAAGCTCTAAAGTATTGAGGGACCTAAAGAATCAAATTTAATAATAATACCAATATGTAATAAACTTTAAATAATTTCATCAAACTATTTTCTTAAACTTTTTGCTATTAAATATTGATTACTTTTAAATTAGAGCTACTGGTAACACTTTGTGTTTTTTTCTTGAAATTTAATGTATTAAAAAACCAGCAGCGTGCGGTCCATGGAAGCAACAAAAGCAATGCTTTGCTGCAACATTCTAACTAAAAAGGACAATACAACATTATAAATGGGTAACTTTTAATAAATTGCTTCACTTCTTTTAAATTTTACCGCACGCGCCTGAAAAAAACCTTAAAATTTAATTAATGATTTAGTATGTTTTCTTTGGGATACTCGCCTTACTACTTTTTGGAAAATGGGACCTCTTCGGTCCAGGTCCCGGGGTATAACAAACTGAGCCTGCTCAGCCCTATTGACCCCTATGAACAAGCAGATCGCCTGCAAAAAAAAGAAGCAAACCCATAAAAAAAAAACAAAAATCAGAAATACTAATCTACGTTTCGGTGGCAAGTCGGCCACCGCTTTTAAGATGAAATGTCATAAAATTTTATGAGAAACGTCACAAAAAGTAGAAAGCTATCAGAATTTCCTAAGTTTTTAAAGAAAAATTTCTTAAAATTTAGTTCAATTTTTTTATTTTAATTTCATCTTAAAAACGATGGCCGACTTGTCACCGAAACGTAGATTAATATTTTTGATTTTGGGTTTTTTTGGGGTGTTTTTCTTTTTTTTTTTGCTGCAGGCGATCTGCAAGTTTATTGGGGTCAATAGGGCTGAGCAGGCTTAGTTTGGTATACCCCGGGACTTGGACCGAAGAGGATTTTCCAAAAAGTAGTAAGGCGAGTATACCAAAGAAAACATAAATCCGCCACAAAACTATAGGAACATATTTTTAATTAATGATTTTCATGATTTATTCATTACCTTTGCAATGAAATTCAATACCAAAAATTGAAATCGGTACCACCTTAATTAAGCAATTTCAACATTGTACCACTTGTTTGAAGGTTTCACCAGTCTTTGTGTTTCCTTTTTAAACTGAAGTTTATACACACTTAACGTGTACCAAATTGTTTGAGTTCACGGACCTCTGCAATCAAACCCAATACCCAAAATGAACCCGGTACCACCTTAAACAATTGCTACATTGTATGACTTGTTGAAAGCATAAAAACTGGTCCCCATCATAACTTAAGTCTTAATGCCCCGCTAACATGCCAACCTGTGTATTTGTGGGCAATTGTCTCAAACCTGGCCTATATATTTTAGTCGCGGTTTCTTTTTGCAATTTCTTAGACCAAACAACCGTGCGGAGTAATTGTTGTTTATTGGCTCGTACAATGTACATTTTTTAGTGAAGGAAGATAAACGTTTAGCAGATCTGCGTTTTGCTCTAACTGATGGTAATACTGGATTGAGTAGTCTGTTACTTTGTGTTATTGTAAATTAATGCAGTTAAATAAATCTCTTTACTATATTTTCTATCGCTATAGTAAAAATAAAAATGTCACTAGCGAATAGCTCTTGAAAAAATTGAAAATTTTTGGTGCTCATGCCTAAACTTCCGCCATGTTTTTCGGGCACTTTATTTACAAATGTGATAAACAGTGTATTTGTTTATAAAAAAAATTATAATTAAAACAAGTAGGGAAAATTATTTTTTTAAAAAACAGTTCAATTTAAATTATTGTGCATATATAATAAAATAATAATTAAAAATATTTTAATTAAAATATATAAATGCTATCCATAAGAAAAGGGGCTAAAAAACGTTGTTGTTATGGAGTATGCCGCAGTGATACGCGTAGTAAATTTTTTCAGGAGAATTTATATTTTATTATTAGTTTTCCAAAGCTTTGTTTCGAATATCACCGAAAACTCATTAAAATAAGTAAGCGAAAGCACTTAAAAAATTGTTTTAAATGTGCTAAATGCGATTTGTGGGTAAAGCGGTGTGGACGAGGTGATGGTCGATTCCATGAAATTAATAATGCGAATAAAGACACATATATTTGTTCACTTTATTTTAAATAAGAATGTCGTTCAACAACCAAATATCCAGACCCTATCAGACGTATAAAAAAACTAGTTACAAGCCAATATATTTAATTAATTATAAATATTATAGCTTGCGCCATAACCTCAAATAATAAATTTTGTTGTAGGGTAAAGTCACTAGAACCTCGCTAAAAACATAGAAATAAGTATTATTTTTATTTTTTTGTAATTACTTTTACCTATTACTATGACAAGTAGAATACAATTCTACTTGGCATCGAAATTATTATTATCTCCTTTGTCCTTCGTCCTTAGGACGACCATGCTACTTCAAATATCGTCGTAACTCAACACAATTTTATTGTGAGCTTCTACGGTAGGATGCACTAATGAAGCACCATCAACTAATTTTTCATTTAATTGCATTAAATATAAGAGGTGATAATGCTTGTTGCCCAGCCATATTTATAAAAAGTGCCCGAAACCCTTAAAAGACCTATAGGTTACGCCCAACTCAAACCAATTTGTCTATACCAAAATTATTTGGTCCCTTTAATTGATCAAATAGATTCTTTATGTATATACTGAACTATCAAAAGCTTTTAATATCTGTCACCTATTATTGATTGAAGAAGTTATCCGAAATCGGAATTTTCGATTATTATCTAAAATTGATTGGATCCTACTCGTCCGACCTTCCGCGTGTGACTGTGTGGGGCAAGCATCGCCCATTTCGGCCCAAGAATATATTTGATTAATATATTAAAATATGTTAAAAATCCTAATCGCCCCTGTTTTATAATATTATAAGGAAGTGCATAAATTTTGACGCAAAAAAGGAAGTAAATTTCACTTTACACATTTCTTAAAAATATGTAATGCTACATTCTTAACAAAAAAAATTAAACAAACAAACAAAACCTACTTAAATGATGAATAAAACTAACCAGAGCCAAAAATTCCATTTTCTGTCGCAAGTTTGTGTGAATTCTGTTGATTTGAAGAACTTAATACTCTACAAACAAGAATGATACAAGGAAATAATTTAGACATAATGACAATTTTAATATCTCCTTAGTTTTAAATTTTTTTATTATATATATGGGACCGAATTGGAAGACGTCCCGTGTGGCTCGTCGTCTCGTAAAGTATTTGTGACATTCCTTAGAAAACATACATCGGACCTGTGTTTTCTGTTTATAATATTGTTCGGTCATGCTTTAAAATTCCTAAATATCTTTTATTCATAGAGGATCTTAAATTTTATAATGCTATTGTTCCTAATTATAATAGCCTACAGTTTGAGCTAAACAATTTTGAGCAATGGTAAAATTTGAACTTTTTAAATACCAAAATATTTTCAGGGCCGCCGCTAGAATCAAATGTAGAGGGGGTCAAAAAGTTTAAGTCAATTAAATAGTTTAGATGTAATTGAATTAAAAACACAAATAAAAATAACGCAACTTTGATTTCGAAATAATATTTGTACTCATTTAAATTCTTTGGCGATATGGTAAAATTTAGGGATTTAGACGGGAATTGTTTTATTTTAAGTAGTTTTTAAAAACCCAGAGAGGGTCGACGGACCTTCCCTGATTCCCCTGCCGGCGGCCTTGCATATTTTAATGTAAGGTCATAAGATTCTTTAAAAGTACTTAACCCTTAATATTAAGTTATTCCATTATCAGCCCAGACATTGACATAGTTACTTTTTTTAGTGACCTCGGTGTGATTTTCTATTCTCACCTGATCTTTAGTTAGCACTAGAAAAGCATTGTTTTTAAAGGCTTTGGGTTTCTTGATTTTTTTTTGGAGATATCCCAAGTATATCTACGACACAAATGCGATTTTGTGTTTATTTATTTTTTAATTTCGTTTGAAGTAATGGGCTTCTTTGCAAACTCGAATAAAAGAAAGGAACATGGAAATTTACATTTTTTTCATTTACACTAGAGATCTCAGGCTCTAAAATATTTTTTTGAACATAAAAACTGGATAATTTGGGCCCTCTTAGTGGTTTTTTTGAGTTATAAACATATCTATTCATTTTTAGACCATACATTTTTTGTTTAGACAGATAAAAAAAGTTATTTTTATAACATAACATTTAAAATTTAGTCCGAAAAACCGCGCAAAACCTACGTGTTTTTTACCTTTTTTTATTTATTGCTATTTTATAACAAGTGTAATTCACTTTGTAATTTCCAACTTACTTTATCTGATCATTCGATTTGGTTAAACACCTAAGTATTTATTAGCTTAAAATTAATAAAATATATTGTATATAAATAGGTGTTTCCCTTTCTTTGTCACCCAGTCTACGTTTTTTTTTTTTAAAAATCTACATAATCAATCAATGGCATAACATTTGCATCGGATTTCATTCATAATCCGTCACCGCTGGCGCAACTTTCTCGCACTTAATAACACCATTCTTCGGTAAAAGGTGCCGCCGCGCAGTCTAGCTAGTTATAGCCTCATTCTGCTGTCCGCTTCGAGTCAAGGTACTTTAGATTACGACGAGCTCGCTAATACGATTATAATCGGTACGACATCGACCGTGGAGTACCATGCATGGTTGAGTCGATCGATGTGTCTGGTTCTGGTATCTAAGTACCGGATGGTTCATTGATTTGATTATGGTGTTAAGGTTTAATTCGATCGTCTTTCTTGGAAATTCTAGTAGGTTATGTTAAAAATATGATGTATACAGGGTGCAAAAAAAGACATGTACATACATTTTATAACGAACTTCCGAAATTAAAATAGATCGATTAAAGTCAACTTGTTTATATGTGAAATTGCTTGGTTTAACCGGTAGAGGCCTTTTTTTTTCGGGGAGACGTTTTAATTTTTTTACTTAAAAGGAGGCGCGCAGACTCTTGCGCTTTTTGTGCCTAATCTCCCATTTCCTTTTATACGAATTCTCCCACTAGTCTTGTTCCTTCTACAAGACTGTATAATCCCGAGACTGGATGGTTGATATATTCCTGTGGGCTTATTTTCGGTTGCCCAAATAGTGCCTGTCTTTTCTGTTTTAACACTTCACATTCGATCAGGATGTGGTAGGCTGTTTCTTCCCCCTCATTGCCCATTCTTCAACGTGGGTCCCCATTGACGGGAAGATCGGCCAAGCTTTATTAAGTCTGGACCTGGTGGAAGAATTATAAAAGGGTGTGAGCCACAATAGACCGATCGGTCGCGGTGGAAGGGTGTTAAACCCACTCACTTTAAACCTAACCCGGTTGTCGGTAGAGGCGTTAAAAACAATAAGACTTATTGCTTTTTTTATTTAATGTCTTAGGACTATTTAAAAGGTTGCCTACATTAAACATGTGTGTTAATAAATCTTGGCAAGTGTTGACTGAAGTCCTGTAATTTTTTTTTCACCTATGTTAAAATTTAAAGAAAGTGGTGACTATTTTACTAGCTACTCTTGCAATTTATCGCTGAAATCGAAAATTAAAGTTAAAAACTGCAAAACAGCAACGGTCGCCAACATGCATATACCCTAGTTGCTTTCACAAAAGAAATGTGTTTTCTCAGAAATTAAAATACGAATTTTTATGTAAGTTGTCTAGAATCCCAACCAGTCTGAAAGCGATCAATAATAATTTTGTGATAAAAACTAAGGGGGAATTTTTTTTTTCAAAAAAAAAATCAATTTATTTTTTTTAAAACAATTTCGCCCCTTCAAAAAAAACCTCCCCTAAAAAATACACGGGGTTCCAACCCCTTTTTTCCATCCTCCAAAAATGCCAAATAGTCGATTCACGTTGAATCTCTTCTTTTCTTAAAAAGGGTGTTCCCAGGTGGGGTTTGGGGGGTTGGGAAAAAACCAGAAGTTACACAGAGCTAAATCAGGGGAATACGACGGCTGAGCAACGATTTGGGGAAAATTTTTGGCCAAAAAAATTCCGGGGAATTTTAAACCCTGCAGTGTGAGATGGTGCATTTTTGTGATGCAATGGGATAGACTCACACTAACGACGCATAACCCCTTTTAAATCATACTCCGTATTGACTGTTTGGCCGGGGGGGAAAAAATTCATAGTGCCCTTACACCACGATAATCGGGGAAAAAATCAACATGACCTTTTTTTTGAAAAAACTTTTTTGATTTTCGTTGTTTTTGTTCACCTTTTGCCGGTTTTTTTCGCGGAATTTCGGGGTTTTTTCCGGGGGGGTTTTCATGATTCAAATCTCATTACTTGTAATAATTTATTTTTTTAAAGTCCTTATAGTTGGCAAGCATTTCTGTACAGACTTTTTTTCGTCGTTCTTTTTTAAAAAATTTTAAAATTTTTTGGACCAAACGTGATTGCACTTGATTCTTCAAAAAAGGTTAATCGATCCAAAGATATATTTGCCTTATCTACAATGTCTTTAATAGATAATCGTCGATTTTTAACACTAAATCCTTTACTTTCTTAATGTGTTGGTGTTGGTTTAAAACCCAAGAGCATTGCCATCATTGCCCGCTTGAGAAACAGCAATACGTA